>JAVTVY010042882.1:0-19740 GCA_036873755.1 Hanleya hanleyi | reverse complement strand
CGTCTGGAGACTAAAAAGCAACCATGTGACTCTACAGGAAAGAATTCGTCGACACCCAACATACAGACCCAATAATAGGCCTACGGAGGAATTGTGGACGTAGCCTTAGTATCTCAGCCGCGCTTTTATTGCAGCTATTCATGTGGAAACGATGAAGTATCCACACGGCCCCTAGCACCGGCTTAAGTGGAATTAGATACGCTAGCTCGGGAGCTGTGATGACAGATCAGCTCAAACAACTCATCTGATGTTAATGGATGAGCATCATTGACGTCTGAAGGAGTAAACGCCTTAGCACGGGGAAACCTGGTAAATGCAAGAATACCTAGGAAAACTATCCTGTAAAATCCTGTAGATTCATTGTCATGCCTTCAAGCGATTGAGAGTGGAACTTCAATTCTCGAACATTCAACAGATTGATGCTGTGTGTTGTTGGTCGACAAGCACGTTAGTATCAAAGGAACTACTGAAGCTGATGAAATGGCTAAGCAGCCCTACATAATGAGGTTGATCCTGTTGGAATCCCATATAACGATTTCAGACCATCTATATATGCTTATGTGAGAAAGCTGTTTCAATCTTTATGGGATGCTTTGGATGATAACAAACTTCATGAGTACCAAAAAGCTGTAGGATATACTCATCTGAGCAGCCAGAAACGTTTCGATCAAGCCATGATCAGGCGATGTAGAATCGGCCATACCAGATTAACTCACGAACATTTACTGAAAACGGAACCAGTCTCAATGTGTATTTCATGCCATTTCATGAGATTCTTGTCATCAGCAGCTTTAGAAGATCTTTTCAGTCGGGTAAAAGAAGACTGTATTTTAGGTTATTTGAGAGAATATTTTTTTTTAGTTTAATGCATGTATATGTTTTCGATGTGTTGTGTTGATTACTTCTGGATTACTGGGCTGTAGACTTGTTTTTGTTGGAATACTTTAAGCTTTGTTTGATCGTCGCTGTATGGCTGAGGTATTGCTGAACGCGACGTTAAACCTTAATTCTCTCTCTCTCAAGTTTCATTTGAAGTGATTGGATACTTCAAATAACTTGCCTCAGAATGGACGTTTATATCTTTCTCTAATCAAACCTTCATGGGCTCATCGCAGATGCGAGTGCGTGTGAATCTATGATGTCTGAGATCCATGCTGTCTGAGATCCATGCTGTCAGAGATCAAGCTCATTATTGTGCACGGAACAAGGTCATACTAGAGTGGCAGCAATATCGAGTTGAACCTTACTAATAATTTCTATCCACATGTATGTCATGAAATCTATTTCGTTCGCAAAATGGCAGGATGATATTATTCGTACTCACATGTTTGAGAGATTTCTGTATTAAAAGAAACTACACAAAACAATAGGGACTATTTCTTACAATGAGGCAATGAATCCATTTTTTAATAATCTCCCCGGTTTATGAAGTCCTGTTAAATTTTATATGTAATAATCTCAGTGTTGACTTTCTTCGCCTCCTCGACCCTATAAATGACTTTATAACCGATTACAATTACTTTTAGGCCCTCAAGGGTTTGCACTCGCCATGGTCGATAATATCTGGACGACATTGTTAATTCCCAATAGCTTTTAATTTCGATTACTGCCTTCCTTTCCATGAAGACGCACGACAATGTCGAACCACGACTCAGGATAGATATTGCACCCACGATCTCACAAATGTGACAGCGTTTTACTTCATAGAGTAACAATTAAATAGCTTTATATGTTGGAGGGGATATGCTGTATGTACCACAAGGCACGCGATCGCATGTTATATATCCATCTGAAAGGGTGCCTATCGGTCAGCATGATTTCGGGGCAACAAATGGTACTATAACCTCGTCTTATTTATATGCGGTTAGGTGCCATTCCATCTTCCGTCACTCTTTATTACATACAGTGATCCACGATTCACGCTTCTTTATCGGTCCATGAATAAGCTTAAGTAATAAACGCAGTAAGGCGAAACCTCTTATAACACGATAACTATTCTTTCTATATCAAATTTGAGATGGGCATGCAACTAAGCCTGGGAATTTACAGGGGTCGAATAATGCTGGGATTATACAACTATTATGGGAGTATTAAAGGGGAACCCAACTGGAAAATTACAACCTCTGTGAAAAAATTTTAAATTGATTTGACGAAAATATTCCCACTGATTGCTGAGATTCTGTACTCCAAGATGTTGGGATCTGGTACAAAATGTTGTGTGCAAATGCGATTTGATGATGTCACGAAGTGAACTAGAGATAATTATTAGGTAGACATATAATGTCATAATTTATTTTCTAAAGGGAGTAGAGGACGTTCATTTCTAGAGGTTGAATGTTTTTTTTAATTTCAGAATTTTTTCACCCGGTTAGGAGAAGATGATCCATGAAAAAAAAATATGGGGTCACCATACTCGTTAAAAAAATATGGCAGCCAAATGCATGTATACCACTTAAAAGCCATAACACTGAATACATAGGGAAATTTGAATTTTTTCTTCTTAGATGTTCAATAAATCATACTTCCCAAGGTCAAATTTTCCCCCTTTTGCTATATGATACTAAACACATATAGTGCTTGTTAAATATGTAATAAAAACAGGGGGACACCATACTTTCTTAGAAAATATTAGCGGTATAACAGATAAACGGAGCCTTTTCAGTCCTATTTCCAGGAGGGGGTGGGGGTGGGAAATCGGGGTGGGTGTGGAGAATATTATTGAAGATCAATTTATTAGCCATTCAGAAGTTTTGTTTCAGTTGAAACTGAATAAGAGTGAATTTGGGGGGTATTCCGGAGGAATAATTTTTAATCTATGGAGCACTTTGCACCCTTCAACCGTTGAATTTAAAATGCCAATTTTTTGGTCCATCCCATCACACTATCGAACCACCAGTAAAACGCATAAATGGTTGTGTTGTGTCTTTTGTTGATTTTTATTCCATTTTGATATGTCTGGGTACTTTTGTTAGGAAATTCAGCTTGTTTTGAAAAATTTGACAAATGACCATGTTGTAGCCCCATAAGAGCAGGGAAATCCCTTAAATACAAAGGATTCTGATTATTTTGCTTTTCATCAACACTTTCAGGTTACCAATAGTTTTCTCAGAAATATAGTTACCTTAGCAACCGGTGACAAAGTATCTTATTCCAGGAACTTCCAGGAATTGTTGAAGTGATTTTTACCCCTCAGCCCATAGGGCTGCGGGGTCTTGTCGTTGCCATGTACGTACGTCCGTCCGTCCGGTCGTCCGTCCGTCCGTCAACATGTGTTCTTGTCCGCTGAATATTTGCAGATCTATGAAGTCAGGCCTGACCAAACTTTGGTGAGAGCTTCCTGTATGGTGACTGATGAAATGATTAGGTTTCCAGATGGCTATGATGATTTTATGATTTTTAATTATTTTTTATTGTTTATTGATGCTCACCTTGTGCACTGCTATCTATGCCCATCGGGAACCCTTGGTTGTATGTGGCATTGTGACTCTTGAGGGTTCCCCGATTCCAGGAAGCTCTGTGTAGCGGTCGATTCGAAATTCAGACCATCTGGAGATATGCCCATCAGGAACCCTTGGTTGTATGTTGCATATCGACTCTTGAGGGTTCCCAGATTACAAGAAGCCCTGTGTAGCAGTCCATTCGAGATTCAGATCATCTGAGATGATCTGGGAACCCTTGGTTGTATGTTGCATTGGGACCATCTGAGAATGGTTATCATTGGAGCGAGTGAGTGAGTATAGTAGAGGTTCTGGTGGTTTAATTCCTCAGCAAGTAGGCTAGTAAAGTTTCTGGAGGTTTAGCAGATTTAAGATTTGACAGGGGCAGTGGCATCAAATTATTTTTGCTTCTTCATTGAAAACATGATTCCCAGTTGCTTCTTAATTTACACATTATTGTGATATATGGGCGGCATGTCTGGAACGGATTAGAGACACTATAACCAAGAGTATCCGAGATATTACCTCTCTAACCAATTGTTAGATGGCCTTCGATGCGCTTATGGCAGTTTTCGACAGTTACATGTAACAACCAACCAACGTGATACTTGTGGTATATATTTTAGCCTATTAAATTCCATTTTGGTGGTTTAATAGCAGCCACTCATGCATTCATCTTGGGCAGTTGAGCGGGATAAAAATTAAACTGTTGAAAATGAAACAATACACTAGAAGGTATGTTTTCGCCTATTGGTTTGCTGATCCAGGAAGAAAATACATTTTGTGTATTGCATGCTTCTATGGGACCATGTAGTCAGGTTGTTGTTGTGTTGTTCGCTAGTAAACATAGGGGTTGTAGTTATTTCTGCCTGCTGCCAACTTACATAATTTTATCGAGCAAAGGAGAGCAAGCAGCACTTTAGTGAATGAGCAATGAGAGATTTGAGTTCCTCCAGAGATTCAGGCTGTTTTCATGCAATGCTGTCCACAACTAACCAATATTTGAAAGATTAGATGCATTTCACAGCTTTCACTTTCACAATTTCACGGTGTTAAAAAATACAATCCTCAAAATTTCTTTTTATTACTATTTTAGGTGATTACCAAAGATGGACATATGTTGTGGGTGTCCCGACTGTTTCATTCTGAGCAGTCAACTATCACAATTTGTTACCGGTACAACATAATGTTTTAATTTTCTTCACCGAACATGTTATGGTGCCTTGGAAATTATTTAAAACTAGGTTAGGATAGCTTATTTCTGGCCTGACCCACATCAATTTTGAACCTGTTTGCGCACCTCGAGATTCCCCCTCCCCCCCCCAAAATAATGATAATGGTGGGCATATGTCAATCAATGTGTTTCTATGCCAATAACCTGTTATCATACTTGCTCATGCGTGATCTTTCTTGCCACTGATCAAGCTTCACTTTCATGCATGCTGTAATCCCGCCGCAGCACTCGCATTATGCAATTTGAGTCTATTATATCTGGGACGAATATTAAATGCTATATACTATATATTAAATATCTATACTCGTCCCAGATTATATGTATGGTACATACATGTATATCACTCAGACCGTATCCTACATGATCAGAAAAAAATCGGGCTGAGGGGTCAGCGCACCTTCTATGTGCTTGCAATTCATGTTTATTGAGCATAAATCGCCTAGACTTTTTACAAAGCATGTTTCGTGATAAAGATTCATAACCCGAGTAATTTCCAAAATTGGTCTAATAGATCTGTGAATATTCCGGCATAAATTTAGGTCATTATCAGGAGTTCACTTGGTGGCATTACCACATCTCATTTGCATAAAATCTCTGAATATCAGACTTAGACTTCAGACTTCAATATCTCTGCAACCTTTTGGGGCATCTACATACGGTAAATGGCATCTTCCTCAGAATCGTGAACATTTGTTTTTTGTCTTCAAAGTGGCCCCAGACCATTTGGATTCCCCTTCAATATTCAATCGCCTTTGTTCAATCTCAATCTCTGTTGATCTGATTTTCTAGATTGAAAAGTGATTTATCGTGCATTAAAGTCGAGAATATCGAAACAAAATAATAATAAAAACGATGTATTTGTTAGACATTCTCTTAGCTGCTACTGAAAAATAGTACATAAGTTTATTATCACATCTATAACATGGGTTGGTAGGCGAAATTCTTCCCTCGCTAATGATTTATTGAAGACGTTGATATGTTTTCGTCTTAGGCCAACGATTAAAATTTCGCCGTTATTCTCGGTATCTACTTTATGCAAATGAGCCTAATTCGGAAATATCAGCTCCTAATTTTTATTAGTTCTAGAGATACTGGCCTTTCCCCAGGCCTCTTCAGGTTAAAGTAGAACAACCTTCTTAATTTGATGCAAGGCGTGACCAGAAATAAATTGTTTATAGATCCCTCAACGCTCCTTACAAAGTATAATGTGAGGATTGTGTTGGGATAGTGTGGGGTATAGGTGGGCATGTGGGGATTGTGTGGGCCAATGCCTGATTTCGAACTTTCTTTGTGGGGATAATGTAGGGTTGGTGTGGGACAGCTTTCCACATGTTTACGAATTTGAGATAAATGTGGGGATTGTGTTGAGCAAATGTGGGGATTATGTAGGGCAAATAGTCGGCAGATTCGAAAAGTTAAATGTCCAAGTAGGGATTATGTAGGACGCACTTTTATCTGTGTTTATATTCGAAGTTCAAAGTGGGGTTGATGATGGGCGAATGGTTTTCTGTATTTATAGACTGAGGCGTGTGTGGATTCTGTAGGGCAGACCTTTTTCAACGTTCACAGACAAAGTCCAATGTGGGGCTGGTGAAGGGCAAGCTATCCTTTGAAAATAATCTAAGACAAATGTGGGGATGATGCAGGGCTGAATGCACAACAGCGAAGGAATTTCAAGTCAGATGTCGGGATCAAGTAGGGCAATATTTTTTCCTGTTTCATAGCTTAAGTTCAAAGTGGGGTTTTGTGGGGACAGACAGTTTTCCGCTAATAGACAAAGACGTAGTGGGGATTTAGTGGGATGGGATTTATTCTTGTTTCTAGTTTGAGACATATGTGGGGATCATGCAGGCAGACTTTGAACTCTGCCTTTGGTAAGACAAAGTTGGTCTGCATTTCAAAACGGATTTATGATATATAAACGGGTAGACATATCTTCATCAAATACGTCTACTTACTCCCAAACTGCATTTACTCTGGAAGATTTATTTAACAATCACAAAAAGTTTCTCAGGGAAAGAGGTATTTGTTTTCCAACCAATCATAACGACATACCAAAAATATACTGGACTCCCAAAATGCATAAATCACCATACAAAACTAGATTCATAGCTGGTTCTAGAAGCTGCACCACCAAGCTTCTTTCAACCCTATTGACGAGGGCCCTTCAGGAAGTAAAAGCATTTTGGGAAAGGTATTGCGCCACTATTTCTAGGAACTCTGGCGTTGAATGTATGTGGATATTGAAAAACTCAAAATGTCTTACGGAAGAGCTTGATGCTAAAGGTCACATACCGTACAGACATGTATCCACATGGGATTTCTCGACTCTCTATACTACAATCCCTCATCAGGACCTTATTGACCGTCTAAGTTCATTAATAGTATCTGTGTTCAAGAAAACTGATCGTAGATATATTAATGTCGGAAGCCATAAAGCATTCTTTAGCTCGACTACATACAAGAGATATCATTCATGGGATGTTTCTTTGTTTATAGAGTTGCTTGAATTTGTCATTAAAAATATCTATGTGAAATTTGGCAACACAATATATCAGCAGCATATAGGTATTCCAATGGGTACTAATTGTGCACCCCTGTTGGCTGACCTGTATCTGTTCTCTTATGAATATGACTATATGCAGGCGCTTTCAAAAACCGATCCATTCAAAGCCCGTTCCTTCTCATTCACCAAACGCTATATAGACGATCTTCTCGCTGTGGATAATCGCTATATAAATGACGCAGTGAAGGATATATATCCACCTTCACTGGATTTGAAGGAAACTACAGATAGCCCTACAGGCACATCCTATTTAGATCTCTATCTCTATAAAAATGAAGCGAGCATTCTCTCTCGTCGACTTTATGACAAAAGAGATGATTACAATTTCGACATCGTAAACTATCCCTTTCTGGATAGTAATATTCCAGTGGGACCTGCATATGGCGTATACATATCTCGCTTAGTAGCATTTGCTAGATCCTGTGTTAAATGTGATGATTTTAATCAACGTCACAAAACATTGTTGCAGAAACTTATAAAACAGGGCTATTTCACCAAGCGCCTCCACTCAAAGTTTCTCAAATTTGGCGATACATATCGCATGCTGATAGCAAAATACGAACGTAGCGTGCAAGATCTATGGCGCTACGTTTCGTAACTTGTGTCTAATTCCGCTTAACCCGGGGCTAGGGGCCGTATGAACCCATGTACTTCAAGATCCTCATGGTACTCATATGAACAGTCACAATCAAAGCGTGACTGAGATACATCTTTTTTTTTTAGATGACGACTCTATAACGAATATTATGGATTAAGAATACTGATCAGCGATACGGATTTGATATTTTTGGAACATCATGATGTCTTGCCGGCATCATTGAAAACTGTTGACCGCTTCTCTCTTGCAGGAAACAAGCCTATGTTTATGTATACTATGATTGTCTTTTTGAATTTGGTGCTAATACTGTTATGTGGAAAATGGAATAGGTCTTTGGATTATGGACGCGGATATTCTCTAATGGACGACGGCTGGATTATGAATGACGGACTAGACGCTTGTAATTCAGGGTCAGGGTAATTTCAGGAGTACACATCTCCAGTCTTGATGACCCTGTTTGATTAATTTAGCATATTACATTTCCAAACAAAGGCATCTACATATAGCCATTGTAAACTTTTATCTGTTAGGAAAGTATGTGTTTTACAAATGTTGGCATTAATTTTATCATTTGAGCTGTGAATGATCTCTTAAAATATGTCCACACATTAGATAAGATTTAATCTTTGTGGTCCCATAATGGGAAGAAATGGAATAAATGTTGGTCTTGCAGATCTTGGCATAAGTTTGAGTGCAGCGATAATACCCCCATTGCCATCAACAACTCTTGACCATAAGTACTAGAGTAGGCATATTGATAAGAAATGCACATCTGCAATGTACTAAGCATATACCGGTACCATATAATTTTCCCCAGTTCACCAATTTATAATAGTATGCATGATTTACCCACAGAAGATTGTACTAGCTCATGGAATTATTGATGGCTAATGACCATAATAGTGGCAAAGGTAATTTTAATGAGCAACAGATCAAAGGATGCACATTCGCCGAAATTGTTCTTTGAGACACTGACAGATGACCAGTCAAATATAGCAACGATAAGGCACTGCAGCCTGATTGGCTGGTGGGTAAAACCCATACCAATTATTTACTATGTTACAATTAAGTCATCAACTAGTACTCAGTCATACCATACATCATATGTCAAAACAATAAGAAGTCAGACACTTTTCATATAGTTTACAAAACATTTTATATGTCAACGATATAAGCAATGCAACGGATTTTCTTAAGATTATCCTATTTGCTGATGACGCTAGTGTAGTTTATTCAGCTAAAAATATTACCGATGCTATTAATAACATGTCTCAAGAACTTGATTAGCTCTTTCATTGAATATTGTAAAAACAAAGTACATGATCATCAATCTTAATAATAATAATAATAATAATAATAATAATAATAACATCCAGGATACATTCCGTATCTCTCTATTTCTGGGAAAGAAATTGAACTCTGCTGTATATTTTGCCATTCATTAAAGGTATAACAAAAAAGTAAAGACTTGAGGATCGATCCTTGAGGAACTCAACAGGTAATATCAGCATGGCAATTGAAAGGTATTATTATACCTGACACACTGGGATCTGCCATAAAGGTAACTTCTCACCAGTTATTGCATATTTCACGGAACCCATAATGATATCATTTGGTGAGTAAAATAGAGTGATTGACTGTGTCAAATGTTTTTGAATTGTCTAAAAACGTGACTATACTATAGTTATCAGATTCTTTAGCGGCAACCAATATATCATAAATAAAATAATTATTTGATGTGAAATCCAAAAGACTTAGGCACTTTTTGGTAGACTGAACCAAAGAAAAGAAGAAAACATCGAAAACATATTTTTTGCTTCACCTTCATTTTCGGCATTTTGAAGTTACCATTGATGCTTCGCTAGGATGATTATGTAATTAGGCTCCTAATTACCCCCAAAATGATAAGCTATGAATTCCAAACATTTCAACTCCTAACGGTTTGACTTTCCAGAGATACAGATAAATCCTCGCCAGAATGGTCCGAAATCCATCCTGACCATTTTCCAGATAGGTTCAAAGCCGTGTCAGACAAATTTTAATGTTGTTTTGTCCAAAATTTTAACGTGACACGAAGCGTTCATTTAAAACATTATATTCGGTTATCTTCATCATATAAAGATGTTCCTGTGTGTATGGGGCACATGTACATGTATACTTCCATTTAATACATTATAGTCGGTTATCTTCATCATATAAAGATGTTCCTGTGTGTATGGGGCACATGTACATGTATACTTCCATTTAATACATTATAGTCGGTTATCTTCATCATATAAAGATGTTCCTGTGTGTATGGGGCACATGTACATGTATACTTCCATTTAATACATTATAGTCGGTTATCTTCATCATATAAAGATGTTCCTGTGTGTATGTGGCACATGTACATGTATACTTCCATTTAATACATTATAGTCGGTTATCTTCATCATATAAAGATGTTCCTGTGTGTATGGGGCACATGTACATGTATACTTCCATTTAATACATTATAGTCGGTTATCTTCATCATATAAAGATGTTCCTGTGTGTATGGGGCACATGTACATGTATACTTCCATTTAATACATTATATTCGGTTATCTTCATCATATAAAGATGTTCCTGTGTGTATGTGGCACATGTACATGTATACTTCCATTTAATACATTATAGTCGGTTATCTTCATCATATAAAGATGTTCCTGTGTGTATGGGGCACATGTACATGTATACTTCCATTTAAAACATTATAGTCGGTTATCTTCATCATATAAAGATGTTCCTGTGTGTATGGGGCACATGTACATGTATACTTCCATTTAATACATTATAGTCGGTTATCTTCATCATATAAAGATGTTCCTGTGTGTATGTGGCACATGTACATGTATACTTCCATTTAAAACATTATAGTCGGTTATCTTCATCATATAAAGATGTTCCTGTGTGTATGGGGCACATGTACATGTATACTTCCATTTAATACATTATAGTCGGTTATCTTCATCATATAAAGATGTTCCTGTGTATAAAATATGTACATGTATACTCTATTTAAACATTATAGTCGGTTATCTTCATCATATAAAGATGTTCCTGTGTGTATGTGGCACATGTACATATACTTCCATTTAAAACATTATAGTCGGTTATCTTCATCATATAAAGATGTTCCCAGTGTATGTGGCACATGTACATGTATACTTCCATTTAATACATTATAGTTTCTGGTTATCTTCATCATATAAAGATGTTCCTGTGTGTATGGGGGCACATGTACACATACTCCATTTAATATTAGAATTATTATCTTCATCATATAAAGATGTTCCTGTGTGTATAAAATGTACATGTATACTTCATTTAAACATTATAGTCGGTTATCTTCATCAAGAAAGATGCCCTGTGTGTATGGGGCACAATGCATATTAATTCATCAATACATTATAGTCGGTTATCTTCATCATATAAAGATGTTCCTGTGTGTATGTGGCACATGTACATGTATACTTCCATTTAAAACATTATATTCGGTTATCTTCATCATATAAAGATGTTCCTGTGTGTATGTGGCACATGTACATGTATACTTCCATTTAATACATTATAGTCGGTTATCTTCATCATATAAAGATGTTCCTGTGTGTATGGGGCACATGTACATGTATACTTCCATTTAATACATTATAGTCGGTTATCTTCATCATATAAAGATGTTCCTGTGTGTATGGGGCACATGTACATGTATACTTCCATTTAATACATTATAGTCGGTTATCTTCATCATATAAAGATGTTCCTGTGTGTATGTGGCACATGTACATGTATACTTCCATTTAATACATTATAGTCGGTTATCTTCATCATATAAAGATGTTCCTGTGTGTATGGGGCACATGTACATGTATACTTCCATTTAAAACATTATAGTCGGTTATCTTCATCATATAAAGATGTTCCTGTGTGTATGTGGCACATGTACATGTATACTTCCATTTAAAACATTATAGTCGGTTATCTTCATCATATAAAGATGTTCCTGTGTGTATGGGGCACGTGTACATGTATACTTCCATTTAATACACCAAATTTCCATATGCAATATGAACAATGAATTCTACTCTTGATGAACAATGTTTGTAGTTCATATTTCAGTAGCTTGTGATTTTGTAATACGGTTAGTACAATCATTTGATGCTTCATCTACAGTACAGAGGATAAGAACTCAGTATTAGAGAATTCTATTTATTTTTTTCCGTCTATTTCCGAAGCGTCGACCATATCGGTGACTACGAACTCTTTCAAGGTGATCTCTAAAATTTTGTTACATAATGTTTAGCTACTATAACCATGATAACATGAGACTCTTGAAGGGTAACGAAAACATTGCACCAGTACTATACATATGATCTAGTATTCGTGTTGCCTGTCGGAATACAGGTGTGCTGTGACTACCCTTCCTCAAGGAAAACAAACATTGTGAGACACCTAAGCACGAGAAGTACTTTCAGGCCTCCAAAATAAATTCGGGATAATTCCCAGTCAATATAATATTCCTATGCACATATTACTATTACCTAGGTGCTGGTTGAGGATATAATTCTGGGTAATCCACCTTCTTCTGTCTCGAGGAACTCGATGGCAATTAGTTTGAGAGGTTTATTCAACAAACACAGACAGTATCTCAGCGAAAGAGGTTTTTCCTTCTCTCTAAAATAATTAGATTGAAAATTCAATCTATCAAATTGGAATTAGTGACCAATCTATTCGATTGAATATTCCATCAATTAGATTGAAAATTTCAATCTAGTAGTTTGTAAGAAGAACTAGTTGGCAAAAGAATACTATACAGACCCGTATACACTTGTGATCTCTCGATTTTGATACGGCTTTTTTCATCAGGACGTACTTTAATCAACGCCTTAGTTGTTCATCGGTGTTCAATAAAACTGATCACAGGTGTGTTAATTTCCTGAAATCTGTTGTGTGTAAAGGATATCAAATTTTTGATGTTTCTTTGCTCAAGTTTCTCATTAATAATATGCATATAAATTTCGATAGCATCATAAAACAAAGGTCTGTAGGTATCCCAATGAGGAACTGACTGTGCGCAAACCTGTATGAGTGTCATATTAACACACCCTCGTGTACGGAACTAGCTTATATTTATGTATACTATGATTCCTTTATTGAATTTGGTGCTACTGATATACGAATTAGTTCGTTGGATTATGGACCCAGAAATCATTTAATGGACGACGGCTGAAGATTGAATGACGCACTAAATGTCTGTATCTCATCCTCAATCTTTAGACGCCGAAGAGGCGATCTCCTCGCTTTGGATTTTCTCAGTAAAGGGACGCTGTGGAACACATATATCCTCATTCAATAATAGATTTAAAGAAAATCACTGATAGTCCACGTGAAACATCATATTTGAATCTATATTTTTATAACAATTAGCTTAATCGCAGACCGACGGTACGGCAAGAGACGATTACAATTTTGACATAGTTAATTTTCCATTTGTGGATAACAATATCTTATCTTATATGATTTCAATCACCATGCACCAAAACACAATATTGCAGAAACTTGTCACACTAGGCATACTTACATATTCCTCCTAACAGAGAATAACGGATAAATTCAAAATGGAGGTCACGATGGGATGACAGAAAATTGCCCTTTTTTTCCTTCAATTTCCATGCCTTATACTCAGAAATGTAGCTACACTCTTGTATGAGTATTTCTCATGGGATAATCATTGCTTAAGATTTATACATTTATTTACGGAGAAAGTGCACAAATAAAAGAAAACGAAAACTAGAGAGAGAAATAAAATGCATTTATAGAATATGACGTCTTGTGACGTCATCGGAGAAACCGTCTTGGAATTCTTAAATCTTCTTTTAGTGATGAATCGGTTATCTCAACCAACGACGTACGACATTTTCTTGTACGTATTTTATTTATCTTATATAACATTTTTACGTGGCTATTTTTCACTCCGCGATGCACTGTTTTGTGTTTATTAACCATATCCATGTGCAACGGTAGTTTATACTATCTTAATTGGGCGCACTGTGTTTGTATCATGTCGAATTGAATAAAGAAACCAATACAAGTAGCAGGTCGAGATCATTTAGACCGTAACATATTAGCTTTCAAAAAAATCTAAGGTAGGTTGGAAGAATTACAAAACCTATTGAATTGCGAGGAATAGAATAATGTCATAATTGCATATCTATGTTCACTACTCACTATCAGCTATTCATTATTCAATATTCGTTGCTATCCTCACATTTAGCCGAACTGTTATAACATGAACATGGATGCATTGATGCGCATTCAGGATAATTATAAATTTGTATATGCACTTTCGAGACACTAGCTTGTCTATATATATTTCTATTGTATAATTGCTAAGAGTCTGGTGCTAATATTGGCTTTAGTTATTAGGGTTTTGATTACAGAAGCTGATATTCTTTTTGGACGCCAGCTGGTCACTGCATGTCATATCCAACGCTCGTTTTCATCAGGATTCTTAGCTTGTGTCGTGTTCCTTGTTGTTTAGCGTAGCTGATAACCTCAATAAACGGAACCATTTAACCAGAGATAATATATACTTGGAATTTGCAGAGCGTGTTCGCTTTCACTATACGATAACCATATCGATGAAATGCAATATTGGCTTTAAAAACTGTCTACTCGTTACTTTTCTTACCCACAGAGCCAATGCGGATTATCTTTCCATCATACCTGAAACTTTCAAGTAATTAATATTTTTCTAGGTCTTATCCTCGTAACTTTGGTCCTTGAAATAACGAAAATGATTCAGCCGAAGTTTGAAGAAAATCGCTCTCAATTGTTGTGCCTACTCCAGTCATGATAGTCCATGTCATTTAGCCATAAGACTCCTCTTCCTCGCGTCAGTCCAAATGAGTGAAGACACGCAGAAATATCTCGTCCTACTGACATACGTCTCAAAATTCGATTTGTTCTCTGGCCCACAGGGCTCAGACTGAAGAAATTGGAGCTACAGTCAGGAATTCCGAACCTTTACAAATGTCACATTCTCTTTGCTTTGGGCAAATTTCCCTCCCGTAAATGATCACAAAAGTCAGTATATCTGTAGACAACAAATCTCATCAATTTCTGAAATCGTACATTTCCGAGAAGACACGTTTATAGAAGTCGAACTCGGAAACGTTCGATCGGGAGTAGTGAGTAGTTTTCTTGTCCCACAATCAAATATCCCTCAAACTATAACCTGATTACCAAACTCACCTACCTCCTTCACAAGTAGAAGTGGGCCAGTAAGTAAATTGCTGGTGGATGTATTGTGATGCTACAGCAAATCTTCACTGCATAGTGCAACTTTTATAGCCACTCACTGACTACCCGCGTCTGCAATTTAAATGAATGGACGATGTCCTTTCTCCGTACCTACATACGTGTGAAAATATCCTGTAACTGGCTTGCCGTAGATACTCTCAGTCTTTGTTTGTCGCTTGAACGTGTTACCCGCGTTATAGCTCTTTGTGTCACTAGTCTAAGCATTAATTGTGTAGTTCGACTTTAGGCTAGAAGCACCAAACTTGCGTGAAGATGTTCCCATGTATGCAGATTAATATTCTAAGGTGAACCATCTAGAAACCCTGATGTACTGAACATCCTTTTCTGGTGGTTATACATTGTGTAAATACCCCATCAGTTCCCAAACACTGGGGATACGCTCTCATGAATATTGTCATTACCGAGGAGATCAGATGGCAAACGCTTTACACAAACTCTATTTGAGTTAAACTTAACCAGAAAAAGTAGAATTAATTCCCTTGCTCGCCCTAGTGA
The DNA here is from genome assembly GCA_036873755.1 of Hanleya hanleyi. Lineage (NCBI taxonomy): Eukaryota > Metazoa > Mollusca > Polyplacophora > Lepidopleurida > Hanleyidae > Hanleya > Hanleya hanleyi. Next base: position 4,066 of record JAVTVY010042882.1, on the reverse strand, counting down.
CGACACAGGTAGATCATCAACCAAAAAGGTAGTTTCGATCACAGGACACTAGCACCTGTCCACACCTGAAAGAAACTAGAAAAGCGTAATTTCCTGTGTAAACTCCCGTGGTTGCTATTTTAGATTTGCCCATGATTTGCTCCGACTGTCATGCAATCAGGCTGATATGGTATGTTGGTCATATTTATCCTCTTGGTATGACCCACAGAGAAAACAGCATTTGCAAATTCAAATTAAGCGCTGCAATATACTGCTAAAAAATTCTTCCAGATATGTGTATTTTCCACGTCAAAAAGCCTCAAATGAATTTATTTGACCTTGATCATTTTTCAATTGATCGATCAGATTTTGTGAGCAGATTTTCAGAAATGGAACAAAATGAAAACAAGCTCGAGAATATGCGCGGAATGCCTGTTTAGTATATTACACCACTGCAGTAAATGGAATTCGCTTTATATTTTCTGATAGAGCTGAACCGAAATATATAGAGTGTTCAATTACAGCATTTTAGCCGCAGTGGTAACGAAAAAATTGCAATGAACAATACCTCAGCTGTTGAAGATGGAGGGGGGAGCATTTATAAACATCAGAAACGGCCGTCACATTAGGAGATAAAGGCGCTCCCCACCCCAGTAAACGATCATATAAAGGAGCAATTGCAGCTACATACATGTACATGTACTAACCAAACCTAGTAACATACTAACCAACTGCCTCATTTGTCCATAACCTGTAGGGTGAACAATGTTTTGAGATTGTAAGCATGTCTGTCACCCGTGCAACGTCGTAACGACAAACATCATAGCGGAAAATTCTTGACTTAATATGTTACTAGAACATGGTCATTCAATTTTCAGTCGTCGTCCATTAAAGAATGTCCGCGTCTAAAATCCAAATAACTAATTCACATAACAGCATTAGCACTAAATTTAAAAAAAAACAATCATAGTATGCATAAACATAAGCTAGTTTCCTCCGCGAGAGAAGCGGTCAACAGTTTTCACTGATGCCAGTGAGTCATTATTACGTTCCAAAATATGAAATCCTTTTCGCTAATCATTATTCTCAATCCTTATAACTTTCATTGTAAAGTCGTTATCTGGAGAATCATGTATCGCAGCCCTGCTTTGATTGTGTGTGTTCATATGAATACCTTGAGGCTCCTGATGTACATGGGTTCATACAGCCCTTAGCGCTGGTTAAGCGGAATTAGACACAAGTTATATATCTTGCACGCAAAGCTCGTATCAGCATGCGACATGTGTCGCCAAACTTTGAGAGGAGACGCTTGGTGATATATTGATAAAGCCTCAGAAAGTTTTTCATGGTTTTCGTCAAAGTTCCGCTCGTTCCGATTAATGACCACTGGTTCGGATTAATTATTAGACAATTTTCAGTAGACAAGTATCATGACCATTAGCCAGGTAACTATACTGACAAGTAATCAACAGATTTTGTACGGACGCTTCTATATTAAAAGGTTCAGTTGGAGACTTGATATTGCGGATGTGTACCGCCTCCGCATATGAAAAGACCAGCGCATAGTTAGCAACTGTTGTCAATCAATCAATCGAACATATAACCAGCGATATTTAATGTACGTGTATTTATGAGAATAATACTTTCAACGAGAGATAGCGACACAGGCCTAGACTATCGAACGACTGAACGTACACGGTATAACCGCTGTAGCAAATACTAATTGTGTCATTAGCAGTTGTCAGGTCGCCAGGTAATGTCGTAATTGCGTCATTAGCAGATGACTCTGCATGCAGAGTCGACCACTAATGATTACGACAATTGTGCCATTAGTGGTTGCTATAGCAAGTATATCAAAGACTTAGTCATACATCATGTGTGATATATTTTTGCCTCAAATAATTACTGGTTTCCAGTTCTGACGATTAGCGTCAACATGCTGGCTACCATTTTTGCGACAGAGTCGTCTACTATTGTCACAACGCACTTGTATCATTAGCTGGCGACCTGAAAACTGCTAATGACACAATTGTCGTAATTCGACAACTTTGTGATTAGTAGTTGCTGGATAGCCCCTTTACCGCTTTCACTCACTGTCTTTTCTACGATAGGTTATCCATGTCCCAATTCGTATTCGTGACCAATAATCAGTTCAATATAAACTAAGATAAATGTAACTAATGTTAAACTAATCTGTGGAGCAACTGGTTTTAATCAGTTCAATGCATTGTGACTTCAATGGATTTAAACTCAATCAGTCATTCATGGAAACCACGACATTCGATGAATTTGGAATAAAAGTGAAATTTCACCGATCCGAAGCGCGTGAATAGTAATGCATCCAGATCAACTCATGATATAACTTGTATATTGTTACAAAGGCGCGTACTGACTTGTGAAAGATGACGAGCTGAATGAGACTTTCTCCCACAGAAAATCATACGTTTCTGTACTTTACCCAATCTGTCTCCTTGAGCCGAAGTAGAATGGCAAACCACAAGGTCACACCTTTCGCGTAATCGATCGAATTTCAATGCACTGATATAACATATCAAATGTTCTGTCACATTTCAATCGAAGCGTATGCTTTGCCGATTTTCAACGCATTAAATTCCGTTATGTCATTTTGCACGTTTTTAGCTCCCATGAATAAACAGAAGATATTTTCTTTGAGTCTACAATGCGACAAAAGGGATCCGGAATCAGTGTATTTACATGCATTCGAAAATGCATTTGTCTTGATTAATCTCCTCGTACCATTGCGATTTAGACGTGGATGAGATCTATGGATTCCGCCCATTCCTCAATAAACGTCTGCATTTTAATGGGACCTGAATGATATATACACTAGGTTAAATGGGATGCCCCACTACTTTAGCCGACTGATTGTTATCATTACGTTAAATTACCCTCATATTCGGATAAATAATATAATATTCATATGTAAATATTACTACTGGTTCAGGAATTGAGTGTAAACACATCATCATCAAATACGTCTGCATTTACTCTGGAAGATTTATTTAACAATCACAAAACGTTTCTCAAGGAAACAAACAAACAAAGGGTATATGTCTTCCAACCAATCATAACGACATACCAAAACTATACGGGACTCCAATAATGCATAAATCACCATACTAAGCTAGATTCATTGCTGGTTCTACAAGCTACACCACCGAGCTTCTTTCAACCCTGATGACGAGGGCCCTTCAGGAGGTAAAGACATTTTAAGAAAGGTATAGCGCCACTGTTTCCAAAAACTCTTAAACGAAAGAACTTCTCACGGTAGAACTTGATGCTAAAGGTCACATACCGTACAGACATGTATTCACATGAGATTTCTCGACTCTCCATACTGCAATCCCTCATCAGGACCTTATTGACCGTCTAAGTTCATCAATAGTGTCTGTGTTCAAGAAAACTGAACGCAGATGTATTAATGTCAGAAGCCATAAAGCATTCTTTAGCTCTACTGCACACAAGGGTATCATTCGCGGGATGTTTCTTTGTTGCTTGAGAGTTGCTTACATTTCTCATTAAAAATATCTATGTGAAATTTGGCAACAAAACATATCAACAGCATATAGGTATTCCAATGGCTACTAATTGTGCACCCCTGTTGGCTGACGTATATCTGTTCTCTTATGAATATGACTATATGCCGGCGCTTTCACCATAATCGCTATATAAATGACACAGTGAAGGATATATATCCACCTTCACTGGATTTGAAGGAAATTACAGATAACCCTACCGGCACATCATATTTAGACCTATATCTCTATAAAAATGAGGCGGACCTTCTCTCTCGTCGACTTTATGACAAAAGAGATATGATTACAATTTCGACATCGTCAACTATTCCTTTATAGACAGTAATATTCTAGTGGGACCTACATATGGCGTATTCATATCTCGCCTAGTAGCATTTGTTAGATCCTGTGTTAAATGTGACGATTTTAATCAACGTCACAAAACATTATTGCCTCCAAGTTTCTACAAATTTGGTGATACATATCGCATGCTGATAGCAAAATACGACCTTAGCGTGCAATACCTATGGCGTTACGTTTCGTCTAGTTCC
>JAVTVY010042881.1:0-182604 GCA_036873755.1 Hanleya hanleyi | reverse complement strand
GCATATATCCTGGTGTTCACCCCATCCAATCCTCACAAGTGCTCGTGAAGTATTCCATGACCATGGACAAAGTTTCGTGGAATCACGCGGCCATTTCTCCCTCAAAGTCAGTTTGGTCTTGCCACTGAGTGGCCACGAATATTGCTCTCCATAGGGTGTTGAGGTGACACAATACACAGACAGTTCGGTATTCAGGTGATGGTGTATAAGTAACTGTTAACGGAGAAGAACAGATCCTCCTCTCCACCATGACAGTTTAACTTGAAGTCCCTGGCTATTTCCATTGACCACAATCGGGTCCAGCAGACCCAGAAAGACCCCGGATATTGGTGGAAATTTGTCCGAGCACATATGGAACTTCATACACAGGAGAGGAGTATATCCGGAGCCCAATAATTGGATGGGGTGAGCGCCAAAATTTCTGGTCCATGCACAAGAAATTGGCCCCCAAGCACACGCTAATGGATGGATGGACGAGGAACCAAGGTGCATGTTGGGAAGAGTTCACTAGGTCTGATATAGCTTTTTGCTGAGTGTTAATATTCAGACATGTACTGTAATATTTTCTGAGAGGACGTGTTGCAGGTTACCATGAATAGGCAATGGGTAACCTATGGTAACCTGTAGCATGTGCTTGAACAGGTTTATATACAAAGTAACACAAAATGTTATGGTAAAGCATAGAGGGTCTTCAAAAATTGGAATTGGGGAACCCAATTTTGTGAGTCACGGTTCCACCTGAAAAACGTGCTGCATTGACATACTACAATTAAAAAGTGAGCTCTGTTAAATACCTTCCGTCAGAATGTGAACACAAACATGTAATAGTTTATTTTTGTGCATTCAGAGACAATAATGTAGAAAATTCATTTCTTCAAATTACTTGTCACACATAAATGTACGTGTACATACTTGATTTTAAAGTCCTGAGATGATAATAAGCAATAAGAATATATTTTGTACAAATTTCTTCGATGACTGAACTGGTTTACAAATGACCTGTATATACATATAAATTTAATTAGGCTGTAGAACTGATATCAGCTTCTAAAATCATTCTTCAGCCATCCAGATTTAACAAGTGTGGAATGGAATGAAAAGGTTATCTTTATGAAAATCCTCCAACAACAAAATTCTTTCCTGAGAAAATCCCGCAGTTGGATCACCAACATTTCTGTTTCTTGGATGCAAAGATATTGCATTTCAAGCAATTTTCCTGTTTTGTACAAATTTGGTATGCAGATGTGTATTGATGTTACACACAATGTTATGGAGATAGACATATATAACATGTAGTTGCCTAATACACAGGCTTTGACATCCTCTTTTGATATCAAAGTCACTGCGATTTGTGGAGTTATTTGTTAGTCTTCTTTCTGTTCATGTGTAGTATATAGTTCGAGCAATTTTTACAGGGAATATGTTAGACACCCTTCTCCCTGCATATTCAGTTATTGAAAGTTGTAATGTGCTGTAATCCAAAAATGATGGTACCGTATGTTAGTCATAGTGTGGTAACAATATTTCTGAGAAATAAAACTCTTAATTTGTGCATAAGGTGAGCAATATTGTATAGTTTCAAAGAGATTGGATATTTTGCTGTGGAGCTACAACTTGGGATCACTTGATGATATTGATCAGCAAAACTCATTTGCATAAAATCACTAAACTACAAATTGTCACAGAGCTGCTACTATATGATTACATAGAATTTTCCTGAAAAAATGACCGGACTATTTGAGGCCTTAATGAAAATCAGTCGGTTGGAATCTGTCCTTGGGTTGGGAGAGATTTTGAGGCTGTGGTATCTGCGGAGAATATTTAATCGGGGTCACAGTTCTTTGGGACCACTGCAGGGATTGCACTTGGATAAATCTGGTAGCATTCTATTCTCTCCATTTTTCAACTGATTGAGTGCTTCTTGAAGTGATGTGTTCCATGAAAATATTTAGTCCAAATGTGAGAGTTCAGCTATGGCGTGTTTTCACGCAAACTCCAACACTTTTCACAAAGATGTACATGTATATGACATTGGTGAGGTGGAAGATAAATTGGTGCTCAAGGCCATCACTTTGGTACCTGTAGCACCACACTGGCACCATAATATAATCGTTGTAGCAGGATCCATTTATAGCCCACTGATATTGAAATACCAGTCTCGAGAGACTCAAACTGTGTGCTGTCTTGAACAAGTTGAATGTTCCAGTTTGACAATAGTGTGCCGAGGAATAGTAACATGGTTATCTTCCCTTGATTTGTGTGAATGATTATCTTCCCTTGGTTTGTGTGAATGATTATCTTCCCTTGATCTGTGTGTATGATTATCTTCCCTTGGTTTTGGTGAACTCGACATTCTCGACGAGTGCATATGTAAAACATGTGCTGGAATGCTGGGTTTAATGTAATTGCGATTACCGTTGGCGCCACGTGGCTGAACGTGTAATGGCTGTGTCATTTCAAAATTGCCACTATCATGATCAGCGAATATCTCTTCATCTTGCGCATGTGTTGTCGTGTCACTCAGCTCGTAATTATCGTCATGTGCATGCGATGACATGCTGTCGTATTTCCCTGAATCTGACACAGTTTTCCTCGCTCGTCGTCTCGTTATGGAAGGACAGCGTGAAACCAGCACTAAGAACACAATAATAGACAGGGCAAGCACTGCGCCTATGCTGCTACCAATAGAAACCGGAATGTGCCAGTTGGTCGTGGAGCCGTCGATACATTGTCTTATCGTTGTAACAGTATCATTACGGTACATCAGCAAGCACACTTTGTAATAGGTATCCATTATTAAATTCTCCACACTGTATTCCATCATTGTCGAGGGTAACAGGGGACTGTTCTGATTGTAACTGCTCCCAATTTTGTGAAAATGCACCTGATATCCCTGGATGTTCTGGATATTATCACCGGCGATGTTCCATGCCAGCTGTATAGAAGTGGCCGTCGACCCCACAATCTCAACCGACTCAATGTATTGGCTCTCGTCCACTGTGTCATCGGCCATTTTGCTCTAGCGGATTGTTGATCAGCTGGGACATGCACCGTTGCTTCCATCTGTGAAGATGTAGACCCGTGTGATAATTTTCATCATGATGTCTTTGCAGTGGTATGAACATCCATCTGGGAAAGAAAAGGAGAATAGTCATTAAACCTGATCATTTAAGGAGATTTTATTCAGTTTTAAATCAGCTGCACATCTTTCTGCAGCACATCCTACAAAATAAAGTAGCAAAACCTCAAAACAGGAAAAGTGTATAATGGCTTTACCTGGGCTAAAGTGACATTGAAGTAATATGTGCACAACATGGCAGGTGCAACTTAATCAGAATAAATATGGCATATGTCCGATACAAAGTGACTGATTATTTTTCAGAAATAAATGAAATCAGCTGTTGATATGTTATGAATATTGGTGTCCCTTAATATGCCCGAATGGCTTGCGGGGCACTACAGTAAATTGGGTTCATCAGTCTGTCGTACTGAGGTAATCCTGAAAAAAACTGAGTAGAATCTTCCCAAATTTGGCACCTGGTATGTGGGCACCTTGCTGCAAGATTTTGAGATTACTTTCCATGCCAGGGACTGAAAGTTACACTTCCACTATATAGACAAATCACTATTGTCAATGTCGGGGAGACCAACTGCTCCGGTTCCACCTTTTCATGGTTAGTCATGTCTTAATTATGAAGAATCAAATCGTTAATTCATTACTGCCATGCAATTTGCTAAATTAACACCGTCTATTATCTTGTGTTCTACTCTGAAGCTGCTTCAGAATATTGGTTAATCAAGTTGAACCGTGGTCTGGAGGCTGTCGGAAGATGTCATTAATTATTGATCTACCTCTAATTGGGATTGTAGATCTTGTCTCCAGGGATCTCTACATATACATGAACATGTGTATTTACTTCAGTTTCCATAAAAGGTCGTGTTCAATCGTGGTCCTTATGCCAGGTGACTGGTATATTCCATGAGTGAATTGATTCAAGTTGTCATGATTGTTAATCCACTGGGTTCATCACATTTACCAGTACAATATAAAGGGTTAATACCTATCATCTATGAGTGACACATTTATACACTGGTACTTTTGAGCAGTGTTCATGTGTAGAATACATTTAGCGGTGCAATATAAAGGGTTAATACCTAACATCTATGACACATTCCTTCACTGATACTTTTGAGCAGATTGTATTGATAAGGACTTGGTTATCAATCTTCAAGGTTAATAATGGGGGACTTGAATAATACATTGAAACCTGTGTGAACCGATGCTTGGGAACAGCTTATAGAGTCACTTTTGACAGGGTTCAAAATACTTCAAATTTTAGCACTCCGAGGACCAAATATTATGTTGGTATTTGGATGTTGGTCAGTTTATACAGGTGTCCGTATTCACAAGCTCCACTGTACCAACTATCCAATCAAATTATTTGATGGCCACTTCCTGTTTGTTGATTTTGATCCAGTTTACCAATCAACTGACAGAACTAGCACTCCCGGTTTATCTTGTAGGCACCGTCATGATGTGACTGAAAAAATGCTGAAAACGACGTTAAATCCTACTCACTCACTCATTGTTCTATGTCAGTAAAGCCCAACTCACACTACGGACATTTTGTTGTATCAAAACAGAACAGTTTGTTCGTGTTTTTGTTCATGGTAACCTCACACTGCGAACATTTTCTCTCGACCGCCAGTCGCCGTGATCAAACAGCGATGTTGCCGGTCATGTGATGGGAGCCTTTTTGTTGTGTCGTGTGAGAGCGGCTTTGTCAGATGACCGACAGCTGCCAGTTGACTGGATAACTGTTGGTAAATGTTCAGACACATGTTCACGATAACCACACACTGAAGACAAAAACTGTTTGATTTCACGAACTTGTCCCTCGAACAGGATGGATGGATGGATGGATGGATGTACTTGGGCAACCCGTTTCCCCCAACCCGCCCTACACATGATCCCTCATGTTCGTGTTTCTGGGCACCTCACACTGTGGACAAAACATGTTCTGAGCCGTGTAATACAACAAAATGTTGGTGGTGTGAGTTGGGCTTAACTGCTTGGTATTTAGTGTGAGTAACTCTGATACTGTGCACTTGTTCACTCCGTACATTTCTTTCAGCCACTACATCAAGAACATTGTTGTGACCTACTTATTGTTACATACACATACATACTATATAAGGCTGCTTAAAAAAAAATTCCTGTTTAGCATCACCGCCCGCCCCCGAAATTTCGTCTGCCCCAAAAAAAATTTTTTAATTTTTTTTTGCCTAAAAGTCCGTTTTCGACTCAAATGTCCGTTTCCGAGGCCCAAGTCCGCATTTTGTAGATAACCGAGCATGCTGAGTTGTGAAGCATGGGCGCTTCACAACCAACGTTTTGAAAATCTACAATTATGAAGGCAAACAGCAGAGCAGGACGATGGATGCCAGCTACTTTATTCAGAGCAGAAATTCAACTGTTCAGGCAAGGTTTATTGATGATTTTATTCACACAAGCCACTAAAAAAAAAAAAAAAAAAAAAAAAAAATCCGCCCTGCCTACCAAGATTTATATAAAAAAATGATGCTAAACAGGAAAAAAAAATTAACCAGCCTAAGGCAAGATCCAGGAGCAGTTCAGCTTTATGACCAGATTTCAGAGCCTACCCAAATCTTAATGGAATTGATATGTCATGTACAGTGTGCATCGTTGTGGACTTGACCTGGATTCTGACCAATAATCATCCTGGGTTACAGAATCCTGGCTCCATCCCAACCCACAATTCCTCTGGGATTGACAGGATCTCTCTGCACTATCCCTGTTATTATAAGTGGATGAAAATATCACATGATGAGGTGTTTAATATGTCAGAAGTGGTATGTCAACTGATCATTGTGAATATAGTCATGGTGTCTTGTTAGCCTACTTCGATCATTACTGAGACTGTTGTCTCTGGGTGTCATGTATTGGATGGGCCATTATCACTTTATTGTAAAGATGGTGTGGCTCAGTGCAATTTCCACTTTGCTAAAGTAAATCCCTGGACAATGCTGTCTGGCCTCGATGGCAGCAGGCATGATGCACCATCATCTGGCTGGCCGCTTGAGCTCTGGTTCATCATTCCGAGAGCTTCCCTATGTCTTTAACCCAGAATATATTTTTAATTGATGATAACTGATATATTTTTGAGTTGTCCAGGATTGTCATAAATGTAAGCTTGTTGCTCCTTTCCTGAAATGGTGGGAATATTTCATCCATATCATATTCACACCACTTATCAATACATGTAGTTGAATAACCCCGCTATGTTATAAACATAGGGGAGAGATCATGAGAACCACCCAAATCTCACGGTGGCTCACATGCTGTGTACCAGTGTCAGAAGCTCTTCTGGAGAAAAAAAAAATTAGGAGAGTGACTATTCTCCTTAAAACTGAGAGACTGCTCTCCTGGTTGCCTCCTTTGGTAAGATTGAATTTCTGATTGAATTCAGAATATTAATTGGTGGGGACTAAAGATTCCAATATGATTTCCTGAAAATCTCTAATAAACAGGACTATCCAACAAACCTTAACCCTTTCACCGATTAAACCCGGTGTACGGGGATAACGAGAGTGCCACCCGTACGACCATCCCCGGTTGATCGGGTTAGCTTTAAACCTGTTGGCCATCACGATGGGTACAGCACTTTTATTTTTTTGCATTCGTTTTAACGGAAACCTATCAAACACTGTATACTTCTGGAAAGCCGAAACCCTGATCAATTTGATTCTCGAAATTGTTTGCTTGTTTGAAAAATAAATAAAACAAATTTAGATGTTGAACGAAAAAAATCGGAATGAAAAATGCATTTTTCCCCACATACCGTGTGACGGGCATCTCGGCAGCGAGCCGCAAAAATGGAAAAAATCATCGAAAACCTCATCCTAACTCCTGTATTTTTTATGTGACATGACTGGTAAAGCGTGGTGAATATTCCCCAGACGACTGAAACTGCCAACGACGACCGGCAAAGTTTATTTCCATATTTTTACGAGTCTTGATCCGCAAAGTTTGTCGAACACATTTCAAAATGTCGGCAGCAAGCTGCGTTATTGAGCCGACGAGCCAATCGGTATGCGTAATTTTGCCCACATGACCTCTAGCAGCCAACAGATTTGAGACGAGCGTAGACAGTGGCTGGAAGGATGGAATGACATCATTTTATAATCCAATCGTATCCTCCGTTTTATTTTGCCATCCATTCAAGGTTATTTCCTGTCTAGAAAGGTGAAAGGTCGCTCTTTCCAACGAGAGGTCAAACATGAAAATTGGCCGAGAAAAACTCGAGAAAAACGCTGTCAAATGCGGTCGAAAAAAGACGATTTCTCCGTTGGATTTTGATGTTTTTGAGTCGAGAAAGCCGGGGAAAGCGCATTCTCTCGCAGTAAAACCTAATTTTGTATGCTATTTTATTTATTTTGCTATAAAACTAGAGCAAATAACACTGGAGTGTGTCTTGTGGAGACAGGTTTCTTATGTTTTTCTGCAAATCTCGGACGCAAACGCAATTTCTAGCATTCCAAAGACAACATATACAAATTTTAACAGTTCTCAGGGAATTGATCGTCAGCAGGTCACTTTTGTCAGGGGAAATAATCGGTGAAAGGGTTAATGGAGAGAAATTGCAACTTTTTTTTCTGGACAAAATCAATTTAATACCGCTGAAGATTTATTTTCTGTGAAAATTTTATTTCTTTATTTTTTTTCCTGCTGATTCTTGCCCTAATTTAGCCTGATCTTGTGTAGTTACGGTTAAAACTTATGAATATAGAGTCTCACCGATGTAAGTACAATATGACAGTATAAATCGGGTGATACCTGACCTAATCATGTGGACTGAATATATGGCAGGTTTATTGTACTCATGAATACTGGAGTAGCTGTACATATTGATTCACTACAGATATATGTTGAGTTCTCTTCCATTTCTTTACTCAGGCAGGATCTCTCCTGATGAGACTATGAATAATATATAACTTAGTATTCTCCGCTAAGATTTGATGTCTTAATGCTTGGTAGGCCCATCCGGCTCTGTGATTTTAGTCCGGAGATGCTCATAAATTTTGCATCACTTTCTCTATAGACCTAGTCAGCAGGCTTTAATATGCTGATCAATGATAACCGGTGCCACCATGGTATACATAGTCATTATCGTGGGACTTACATGTAAGCTAGAAACGTATCAGTTACTATTCTCTATGAACCTCGCTGAGATAGTAAACCTTTAGCAAAAAGATGTTGTAAATGAAGGAATCACCATCAACTTCAACAGCTCGGTCAGTACTTGGATGAGTGACCGGGTGCTGTACTGGCTGGGCTGATCAGTGTCCAGGGTAATAGGAACTGTGAGCATTCTCGTGTTCTGGCACATGTAGGCACCATTGTGATCTGACTGAAACAAGGTTGAAAACGACGTTAAACCCTACTACTCACTCAATCAACCATCAACAGTATGTATTTACTGAATAAAACACATTTAATATATGTGTTTGTATGGTGGTCTTTTGTTACCATTCCATTTTCTTATTCTCTCAATTATTGCAGATACCTCCAAAACACTCATCTTTATGCTGGCTCAATTGGGAAATAGACATCGATAGGAAAGTATTTTGAAGGTTTAACATGGAACATTATTGCTTATTTAATCATGGTTAAACAACAATGTACATAGATTACATAATTATGTCTCCCCCAACTATGTTGGGGGGAGACATCTAGTGTTTGTGCTGTCTGTCTGTCTGTCTGTCCGTCTGTCTGTCTGGATGGATGGATGGATGGATGGATGTCTGTCTGGATGGATGTCTGTCCGTCCCCTTGCCTTGTCTGCAAGATATCTTGAGAACTACTGGATGGAATTTCACCAAACTTGGATGGAAGCTTCATTGGGATAGCCCCCTCATTTGATTAGGTTTGGTGTATGTGCGTGCATTCATCCGTGTCCGGTGTCCGTCCGTCCGTCCATCTACTTGTACATGTATATACAGGGCTTGTCTGCAAGATATCTGGAGAACTACTGGATGGAATTTCACCAAACTTGTATGGAAGCTTCATTGGGATAGCCCCCTCATTTGATTATGTTTTGGTGTATGTGCGTGCATTCATCCGTGTCCGGTGTCCGTCCGTCCGTCCATCTACTTGCACATGTATATACAGGGCTTGTCTGCAAGATATCTGGAGAACTACTGGATGGAATTTCACCAAACTTGGATGGAAGCTTCATTGGGATAGCCCCCTCATTTGATTAGGTTTTGGTGTATGTGCGTGCATTCATCCGTGTCCGGTGTCTGTCCGTCCGTCCATCTAGTTGTACATGTATATACAGGCCTTGTCTGCAAGATATCTTGAGAACTACTGGACAGAATTTCACCCCACTTGGATGGAAGCTTCAGTGGGATAGCCCCCTCATTTGATTAGGTTTTGGTTTGTGTGTCTGCATTCATCCATGTCCGGTGTCCGTCCGTCCATCTACTTGTACATGTATATACAGGGCTTGTCTGCAAGATATCTGGAGAACTACTGGACAGAATTTCACCAAACTTGGATGAAAGCTTCATTGGGATAGCCCCCTCATTTGATTAGGTTTTGGTGTGTGTGCATGCGTTCATCCGTGTTCGTGGTCGTCCGTCCGTCCGTCCGTCCATCTACTTGTACATGTATATACAGGGCTTGTCTGCAAGATATCTGGAGAACTACTGGATGGAATTTCACCAAACTTGGATAGAAGCTTCATGGGATAGCCCCCTCATTTGATTAGGTTTTGGTGTATGTGCGTGCATTCATCCGTGTCCGGTGTCTGTCCGTCCGTCCATCTACTTGTACATGTATATACAGGCCTTGTCTGCAAGATATCTTGAGAACTACTGGACAGAATTTCACCCCACTTAGATGGAAGCTTCAGTGGGATAGCCCCCTCATTTGATTAGGTTTTGGTTTGTGTGTCTGCATTCATCCATGTCCGGTGTCCGTCCGTCCGTCCATCTACTTGTACATGTATATACAGGGCTTGTCTGCAAGATATCTGGAGAACTACTGGACAGAATTTCACCAAACTTGGATGAAAGCTTCATTGGGATAGCCCCCTCATTTGATTAGGTTTTGGTGTGTGTGCATGCGTTCATCCGTGTTCGGTGTCCGTCCGTCCATCTACTTGTACATGTATATACAGGGCTTGTCTGCAAGATATCTGGAGAACTACTGGATGGAATTTCACCAAACTTGGATAGAAGCTTCACTGGGATAGCCCCTCATTTGATTAGGTTTTGGTGTATGTGCGTGCATTCATCCGTGTCCGGTGTCTGTCCGTCCGTCCATCTACTTGTACATGTATATACAGGCCTTGTCTGCAAGATATCTTGAGAACTACTGGACAGAATTTCACCCCACTTGGATGGAAGCTTCAGTGGGATAGCCCCCTCATTTGATTAGGTTTTGGTTTGTGTGTCTGCATTCATCCATGTCCGGTGTCCGTCCGTCCGTCCATCTACTTGTACATGTATATACAGGGCTTGTCTGCAAGATATCTGGAGAACTACTGGACAGAATTTCACCAAACTTGGATGAAAGCTTCATTGGGATAGCCCCCTCATTTGATTAGGTTTTGGTGTGTGTGCATGCGTTCATCCGTGTCCGGTGTCCGTCCGTCCGTCCGTCCATCTACTTGTACATGTATATACAGGGCTTGTCTGCAAGATATCTGGAGAACTACTGGATGGAATTTCACCAAACTTGGATAGAAGCTTCACTGGGATAGCCCCCTCATTTGATTAGATTTTGGTGTATGTGCGTGCATTCATCCATGTCCGGTGTCCGTCCGTCCGTCCATCTACTTGTACATGTATATACAGGCCTTGTCTGCAAGATATCTTGAGAACTACTGGACGGAATTTCACCCCACTTGGATGGAAGCTTCAGTGGGATAGCCCCCTCACTTGATTAGGTTTTGGTGTGTGTGCGTGCATTCATCCATGTCCAGTGTCCGTCCGTCCGTCCATCTACTTGTACATGTATATACAGGGCTTGTCTGCAAGATATCTGGAGAACTACTGGACGGAATTTCACCAAACTTGGATGGAAGCTTCAATGGCATAGCCCCCGCATTTGATCAGGTTTTGGTGTATGTGTGCATGCATGCATCCGTGTCCGGTGTCTGTCCATCCGTTCATCTACTTGTATCGCTTCTTTGTAATTAATATTTTTAGATACGCAGCTTTGTTTAAGATACTTATTGCATTCATTTTATAGCACTTTCCCTTAAATAATGTGCCCATTCAAGGCAGGGTGGGAGGATGGGGGAGACGTATGTTTTTGTTAAAAAAACAACCAGCATAGGCTTCATGCCGGAGCGGCAACTCAAGGGTCAAAGCGGAACCTCTAGTTGGACCTAGATTATGCAAGTGGACCAAAAATATCTGTTTGTCATTTCACCAACATATGTCTGTATACAACTTCTTTAGAAAGCCAATAGTGTGCAATGAGGTCTTCAAATACAACCTGCCCACAGGTAAATATAGCAAAAATGTCAAATTTATACTTGTGTTGTGTTATCGACGAATTAGCAATTTGCAAAGTTGGTTCCTCTCAGACATGCAGATTTGTTACTATTTTGATGTCTAGTCCATATTACAGTGTGCAAAGCAGTAAGACTGAAGAAAACTTACAACATCGAGAAATCACAAAAAGAATAATGAGGAATGGCGATTACGGGCCACCATCCAAAGTTAATCAACCTTTTACGTGGGTGACAAAAATCGGAAAAATGAATAAAAAATACTATCAGGGACTGTTAAAATTATATTTTTATCATTTAGAATGTGATCGTATAAGAGTATTTTCATTATTTTGGGATTACACTCTCTTAGAATAGCACAAATTCTAGTGCTGAAAATTGGTCGAGTCCCGTGCGGGAGTCAGGCACCTAATCGCCAGCACTGTATGTCGGCGATCTAAACCACTCGGCCAATGGGCCTCCCACACAAATAGGAGGTAGCAGACCAGTAATCTTGAAAGCGAACATACAGTACCCCTCTGATGTATATTACAGTGTTAGACATCACATTATCATGATTATCAAGTTCCTGATGCTTCTCAGCAAAATGCATCGAAGCAACCGGAACCCAACCACCCGCTGGTGTTAGGATACCCTATTGGAAGTGACAAAATTTGAGAGAAATCAGTATAAAGTCATTAAACAGTTATGGGATTATGGTAATCCCCTCAATAATCCGAACACAGGCGATGAATGTTACCTGTCCAAAAAATCCAAGTTTTCAGATTTTTCTGCAAGTGAGGGGAGATACGAGACTGGAGACCTTCAGATTTTTCCCATGGAGAATTTGAGAAAAGGATGTTCAAATGTATTTCTGTATGTGTTCACAGATACTGGGAGAAAACCATAATCATTGAGGTATGATAGCACTCCATTTCCAGCTAACAGTCTGCTACTACAGTCTGTCTTGAGTGGGGGCGAACACACAACCTTCGGGCCAATAGCCGAACCTCTCTATCCATTTGGCCACTGAATCACTCTACAAGAGACTGTTTTGCTGTTTATTAGTTAATAAAGTTCCAAGGGATGATATAACCTATGGGCTGGCATAGTTCAGATGATATGAGCAACTCTGTGGATTAGAGGTAAGTGTCATGGGTCCGATTCCTGCTGACACTTAAATTATTTTTTCTCTCAAAAATTATTTCCATATTTTACAAATTGCTTCATGGGGGCTATACTCCATACCAAATTGCCATATCTGTAGGTAATATATGTAACCTATCCAGTGTATACCACTGCTGGTATCAGACAAATATTGTCATACCGGTATCAGACAAATATTGTCATACCGATATCAGACAAATATTGTCATACCGATATCCTTTTGTCATGATAGAGCAGTACGTACTGGTACTGTAAAATCGCCACGGAGAAGTTGTGTGATTTGCTATTCACTGGCCGCTATCATCGTTAATGTGATACAATTCAATTCAATTCTTTATTTCTATACATGAATACATACAGAAAATGTTAAAGCTAAGATAAAATATTGCATTTACATAATAAAGGTTATATTGTGACAGGACATAATCACCCCAGTCAAGAAAGCCATGCAGTTCATTCCAATTTATAAATTAGGTGGAGGTTGAGGCAGTCCTAATGCCAGGAGATATTGTGAGCTGTGTTGATCTCTCCAGAAGCATTTCGTACATAAACTGTCCTATTGTTGGGGAAAGGTGGGTGGGTGGGTTAATCAGGAAATAGAATTTTTCGAGGTCAGTTAGTTGCCCAAATAGGTGACAGGATTTGTTGATGATGTTATATACACATACATGTACTTTGACCAGCGGAAAATTGAAAACATCAGCTTATTCTCAGAATATCTCATGACAAGGGTGTGGTCCTGATTAATTCTGTCAGATTTACCCGCTTTACTTGAGGTCCCCCTACTGAATGATCTGCCTAGTTAATCAGTCTAACTGAGATCTATTTACAGTATATGACATCTGTATTTCCCAGATCATTTTGTTATTTTTTTTCTTCACAAAAACAGTGCATTATGGGATATGTTTCAATTTTAAAACATCGTCTCGAGCACAACGGCTTTCCCCTGCCTATGCTCTATGGCTCTAGCGGTTGCTTATGATGAAGTATGTGTCTATAGGTCCCATTTATATCGCGATGGCCAATCATCATTTTCCTTTTAGGCTGTCTGTCGCACGTGATTGAACGTCAAATTCTTTATTTGGCGTGAACATGCAAGCGCTCTGTGCGCCTGCATGTTATACCATAATTGCATCGTAGATATAGTGGCCTTTGATTGGTCATATTGATGATCATGAGGTTCGAGGGGCGTGATGTATATATTCATGAACGATGTTTGATTGGTTGATTGGTTAATTCCAATTTTTGAATGGAAATCTGGCATATGGGCCATTTTCATGAAAATGTACAAATAATGGTAAAGACAATTTTTTTAACATTTTGTTCATTTTACATTACAGCATGAGATTTGCTGGAATTGTCAGATGATTAAACATTTTATAGTTTTTCTCTGTTGTAAAATGTCTATTTTGGCAAAGATAACTGCTTTAAAAGATTAAATTTTCAAATCTGAAAATGAATTTTTCTTTACCGTTACCGATGTAAATGCAGATTAAAAGTTAATAATTTTTAAACAACACAGTATTTAATAAAAAGAATCTTTCTGTTGGATACCATAATGTAAAACATATGAGAATATAAAGTCCTGTTCATTTCACATATCTTGATGTGTGAAAAATATTACAAAAAGTTTGGATTTATTCAACTGTCTTTACCGTTACCAGGAAAGTTTTTTGGAAAAATTTAGTACAAGAAATGTCATATAGAGGGCACCACTATCATTGTTAATGTAACAGGGTGTGGGCAGCCATTTTTCGTCCAGCCTCGTGGCATTTGAGCACATGTTTTCTACAAATTTGAAAAAATAACTGCGTCGCACTTATTGTCTGTCTTTACCGTTACTGAGTTATATCACTCACCATGAAAGACACACTAATCCAGTTCAGCTGGCCTCATGCTGACATAATCTGTCTTTACCACTCAAACTTGTCTTTACTGTTGTAAATGTCATAACAGTAAAGACAGGAATATAACGGTAAAGACAAAAAAAATTCTTGGCCAACTAACACAGTTATTTAGAAAATTTTGGTGGCATTCTGATTATAAATTTTCTTGGAACTTGAAAAATAGCAAAAGAATGATTAGCGAAAGGCAGCTTGGTCTTGAATTCAGTGTCTTTACCGTTACAAATTTGTCTTTACCGTTACTATAATGGGAAGAACTTTTCTATCCATTTTCGGAGGTTAAGTACTAGCTTGGCTGATAGGAAAACAGTCTTTGTGGCCTCAAAGGTCTGGAATAATTCCATTTGGTAGCCAAAATGCACAAATTGAATTTTAGATTTGTCTTTACCGTTACTTGTACATTTTCATGAAAATGGCCCATAATTTATGATATTGGAAGAACACAGAGTTTGTGTAAAGGTTCATTCAGAAGTGACTAGACTAAGGGACGGTAGTTAAAAACAGATAAATAACATCTAATCTAGAGCAATATTCTACTGAGACATGTATATTATGAAGAATGAAACAAAAATGCCAAATTCCATAAGACAGACATGATGGATGCTATATAAAACAGAACACACACAATTGGTCATCGATTAATTGGTGAAGACATTTATTCAATGCTTTGCTCATTAGCAGCTGAATCCTCTGAGAGGAGTTCAGCTATTGGACATACTTGAGAACATGCTAGATGATCATTAGTTACACGTGTAATCAAGGAATTGTATCATGTCATCACACTCAAGAGCTGGCCACTTACAAGAAAGACTATGTTTATTAAAGCCTGGGAATAACTGAGTGAATAGGATTTGACGTCGTTTTCAACATTGTTTTAGTCACATCGTGACGAACCAACTAAGCACCGCCCAGCCAAGTTGGATTCCTGCTGCTTCA
The DNA here is from genome assembly GCA_036873755.1 of Hanleya hanleyi. Classification (NCBI taxonomy): domain Eukaryota; kingdom Metazoa; phylum Mollusca; class Polyplacophora; order Lepidopleurida; family Hanleyidae; genus Hanleya; species Hanleya hanleyi. Next base: position 167,072 of record JAVTVY010042881.1, on the reverse strand, counting down.
AACATGGAACCAGACACCCTCTATCCACCCCATAAAACACTGAGGACAGCGCAAAAGACACTGACAGAACATTTTACATGGTGCAATAAAGACAAGTGATATTACAGTGCTAGACCTCACATTTTAGGGGAATCTGCCTTAAATTGGTAAAAATCTTCTGGTATCAAAATATCCCACATTTGAGACTGGGCTAAAACTTGCTAAGGTGAACAGTTTTTATGTCAGCATTTATGCCGGCAATTGTCAAATGCTGTGGCTGTTCCTGAAATTGTGTCCATTAAAATGGCAACCAAACCAGGGGTAAATTAATTCAGGTGAGATGTGAGTTACAGATAAAGATGTTGTACCAATTGTCAGCTGTTTCTTTATTCTATAAATTACTGGATGTATTCCTTCCTTTGTCGATCAAAATCGATGAAGCCTGAATGCAGGAGTGCCGTGTTTTTCGGCTCAATGCAGGGTGTTACACCGACAGTGTATGAGGTTACGCCCAACTCACACTACGAACATTTTGTTGTATTAGAACAGAACAGTTTGTTCATAGTAACCTCACACTACGAACATTTTCAGCGATCACGCAGCGAGGCTGCCGGTAATGTGATGGGAGCCATGACTGACAGCTGCCAGTTGATTGGATAACTGTTGATAAATGTTCCGACAAATGTCCGCGATCACCACACACTGAAGACAAAAACTGTCTTAAGGACGAAACATGTTCTGAAAATCAAACATGTTTGATTTCACGAACATGTCCCTTGAACAAAATGTTCGTGTTTCTGGGCACCTCACACTGCAGACAAAACATGTCTTGAACAGTGTTTTTGTTCTAATACAACAAAATGTTCGTAGTGTGAGTTGGGCATTACAGACTCTGTCAATGGGAGAATGGAGTTATGCTATGCCTGCTAGTGATGGCTGTTTGAGTAACGGCAACAAAACTGCCTTTGTTGCACAACATCACAATACAACGACACAGCAGAAATGTATCAACAAATCAAGGGCAAAAATATTTTAAACCGACCATCCGATGTACGGATTAATTTGGATGGTACATATATCAGAATATTACATATTTATAGTTATATTATAGCATATTATTTTTCTCTCACTTTAAAACCCGAGTCTGATTATCTCTGCCTACTAATAGGTACTTGTTTCATAAACACGAGCAGAAGATAGAAAATAGAATTAAATGTACATTTCAGACAGCTATACATATGCATGTCACTGACACACCTGTGGTAGACCAAAATTGATAGCTACATTCTCATCCATGAACACTAATTAAAATTAGGTTTTTTTTTGCACCTGACATGACAGTTTTTAGGAGGCTTGCCTATGGGAGAGTCAATCTCCAGTGACCAGAATAAGAGCTGTTTGTTGATGACATACATGTTCTGCAGCTATATATGACAAGGATGATCGATCATTCTGGCAACAAGAGCTTCACTTGACTTCATGTTACCCATTTGTCATACAGCGGCCTCGCAGAAACCCCGGCCATCTGTGAAAACGATTTTTTGATTGTCAGTTCCGATGAACGTATTACAGGGTATTGGCCTATTAGTTGCCAGGATAGATTTCTAGATATTGTGTGGAGAGGGAACGAGTATTGTGGAACTTCTTCTCAAGGTTATTCGGTGCAATGTTTGGGTGAAAGCTTTGGACTTGACCTCGTCTGTCGACAGTGCAGGCCACAGCAATAACCAGTCATGTTGCCGTACATGGGACCATGTACATGTACCATATTCTGAAAATATGTTGTTCGGTAAAATGTACAGAAATTTGAGCTACGTTTTGATAAGTGGAAAGTATTCAAGAGGTCAGCTGACTTGATGAAAACTAAAATAGTAACCGATTCCCTGGTGAAAATTGAAAATGTCGGCATCAAAATTAGAAGTCGGATTTACATGCATTCACCATCCTCACTAGCCAGAGTATCGATTGATCCACTTCTATCGATTCACTGGCTTGGTTAGTTACCCCATGGATGGAGTCTAATAGGAAAACCTCCATGGTTACCCTTGGTGGTTCTGGATACTAATAGCTCGAGGGGTTTTCTGTAATCGATGAGTTAGCGCCGTCTGTCGGCTCATTAAACCAGTCCCAGTGAGTTCTTACTGGTTTTAATTTAATTGCTGCTGAGGGACTTTGAACGGGCTGAAATTGACATCAGCAGGATTTCTGATACCGACATGCTAATTGAATCCCGGGGAGATGAAATATATATTAGATTGTGTAATAGTGACACTGACACTAAAAAGGTCCAAAAATATCTGTTTGAACAGAAATGCATTATTCAGTCCTGCTAACCTTTTGTCAGCTGATCATTCCAGGCTCTGTGCACGTGACAGGCCCAATGAGTGCTTTTTACTGGGCCTTTTCATCAGTTAAATGTCACTGTATGCTTTTCAACTGAAATCAGCTCAATTCAGCCTCTTGAAAGTGCCCTAACTGAGCATGTCTATCAGCCTAGTGCCATCTTCACATTCCAAGTTAAATACTACACTAACGTTCCATCATTTACCTTGACCTACATGTAGAGTAAATTGTTCAAACCGGGAAATGCACATAATGTCATATAGCCAAACAAGATAGGAGCTTTGCCAACACCATGCAACAAGGATTTTCCTTGATGTCTGTCTGTGTGATTTCCGAATATGGCAAGTGGTGGTTGTATTGATGTTAATTTCTTTCATATAGCCAATAAATTTGAATTTTAAAGAGGTCATGCTTACATTGCACTTCTCCTACATATAATATGGACCACGGAATAGTTATAGAGCTTTGACATCATCAAACCTGTATTCTGATCAGATAATGTGTTAATTATGTTTAGCAAAGGCAACTCGTGTAGTGTTGAACTTGGGTATGTGAAGATGCCTAGTGCAAGACCTTTATATACCACATAATCATATAGATGTTCGCAAGATGCACATTGCGAGTAGGCACCAGGCACTTCAAAGGCTGTGAATTATACAGACAAGTACATGTAGATCAAATATGAGATGCTACACGAGTACACGAATCCCTGCAGTACAACCTGTCCCGGTGATTTATTGATCAGCAGTTCTAGTATATAGAACTCGCTAAAACTTAGTCTGGATTCTGTCATCTGATAAGGTCTTTGATCAATGTTACACTATTGTTTACAGTGCGGAGTGAGCTGTCAGCACTGAGCACAGATAGAATCATGTTCTACCAGGAGCCAACTGCAGATGACAGGCCATGGAAATTTATTTCATATTTTTACCTATTATGTTATCTTTATATATTTTATGGAAAATTTTTCCATTGAGGTTTTTTTTTTGTTTGACAGAAAGTTTTGAAATTCTATCGAACAGACTGATATTTCACAAAGGGCCTGTTCGAACACATCACAAAGAGTAAATGTTGAGGTGACAGCTTTTGTATGCGCCATCCATGTGTAATTTGATATTTCAGTAATATTGCATGAACATGCAGGTTCCACAATCTTATAGGACTCAATGCTGAAGTCATTGGGCCATTCAAGTATTACATACGTAGCATTGGGTCTAAAAATCAGGATTTTTATCCCATCGGCATATATGCCGGATGGGATCATGTCGCCACTCTGTCCGGCTGGCTGGCTGGATGGCTGGCTGGCTGAACGACGTGACCGCTCTAAAAGGTGAACCGTTCCAGCTAGAGTCTTCAAATTTGGTATACTGCATTGTTGGGTGGTAAAGCACAAGCCTATTGAAATTGGGCACATTTAGTTGATTTTGTGGTTTCCATGGCAACATAACGAAAAATATCCATATAACGACGTGACCGCTCTAAAAGGTGAACCGTTGCAGCTGGTGACTTCAAATTTGGTATGCTGCATTGTTGGGTGGTAAAGCACAAGCCTATTGAAATTGGGCGCATTTAGTTGATTTTGTGGTTTCCATGGCAACATAACAGAAATTATCCATATAACGACGTGACCGCTCTAAAAGGTGAACCGTTGCAGCTGGAGACTTCAAATTTGGTATGCTGCATTGTTGAGTGGTAAAGCACAGGCCTATTGAAATTGGGCACATTTAGTTGATTTTTGTGATTTCCATGGCAACATAACAAAAAATATCCACATGGTGACGTGACCGCTCTCAAAGTTGAATCGTTGCAGCTAGAGACTTCAAATTTGGTATACAACATTGTTGGGTGGTAAAGCACAAGCCTATTGAAATTTGGGACATTTTGGTGGTTTTTGTGGTTTCCATGCAACATAACGAAAAATATCCACATGGGTCGACTGTGCATGCGCGATGAGTAGTAGTATAGAAAGGGCACGCGATCTCCCTATCCCTATAGGTGTGGTGCGGGATAGGGTGGGGCGAGAGACCTGGGGTTTTTGCTACCTGAGATTCCATGGGCCAGGCTTGCACCCTACAGTAGAATGGGTCGACTGAGCATGCGCGATGAGTAGTATACAAAGGGCACGCGATCTCCCTATCCCTATAAACTAACCCATGGGGGTGAATGAATCCATGGGGGTGAATGAGCACTCGTATGATATAACTGGCAGGGGAATCCCCGCAGTACCGAACCGTGTTAGTTTTGAATTTCGTGTCGCCTTAAATGAAGGATAACATTTCCTTCAATTTTGCTATGAAATCATTCTATTCCACATCATATGATTTACCCTAAAGCTTTTGCATGAACCATATTTTATTTCAGAAGTATAATATGAAATAATTTCCCCGCAGTACTGGACCCCTGGTTTTTATACGCCCGCCAAAAGGCGGACGTATTATGTGATGGTGGTTTCCGTCCGTCTGTCCGTGCGTCCGTGCGTCCGTCCGTCCGTCCCCCGTGTCCGGTCTATATCTGGGACAGTTTTCTATCTACAGTTCTAATTTTTGGTGAGTGGATACCCTATGGGGAGACGGTGTGTCGCGTATCAAAATGAAGGTCAAGGTCAGAGGTCAAAGGTCACTGGCCTAAAAAACAAGAAATCACTGAAGTGTTCGTGTCCGGTCTATATCTGTGAACGTTTTCTATCAACAGTTGCAATTTTTTGTGAGTGGATACGCTACGTGGAGACGATGTGTCGCGTACCAAAATTGAGGTCGATGTCCGAGGTCAAAGGTCACTGTTGCCTAAAATCAGGAAATCATTGATCATTGACAGTTTTCTATCTACAGTTGTAATTTTTGGTGAGTGAATGCCCTAGGGGAGAATGATGTGTTGCATACCAAATGTAGGTCGAGGTCAGAGGTCAAAGGTCAGAGAGACCGAAAAATCAGGAAATCATTAAAAATTTCTAATTTTTTGTGAGTGGATTCAGTAGGGAGAAATGAAGTGTCGCATACCAAAATATAGGTCAAGGTCAAAGGTCACTGTGACCCAAAAATCAGGAAATAATTAAAACTAACATTTTTTTGTGTCAGTAGATACATTAGGGGGACACGATGTGTCAGATACCAAAATGTAGGTCAAAGGTCAAAGGTCACTGTGACCCAAAAATCGTGAAATTGTTAAAAATTATGATTTTTTGTGTCCATTGAGAAATTATGGGGAGATGGTTTGTCATGTACCAAAATTTAGGTCAAGGTCAATAGTCAAGGTCACTGACCCCAGAATCAAGAAATCTTCGAAAATTATTTTTTTTTGTCAGTGGATACATTAGGGGGACATGATGTGTCACGCACCAAAATGTAGGTCAAGGCCGAACGTCAAGGTCACTGTGACCCCCAAAATCATGAATTTCATAAAAATCATGATTTTTTGTGCATATTGATACATTGACAGAAGACGATGTGTCGTGTACCAAAATTTAGGTCAAAGGTCAAGGTCACTGACTCCAAAATCAGCAAATCATTGAGTCACATTTTCATATGCCTGTCGAAGACGAGGTCATGTAATGTGATGTTTTTTTCTGTCCATTCATCCATTAACATTTGTTGTCCATGCGATATCTCTAGTTTTAAGGTATGGAGTGGTATCAAATACCTTACTCGCATGGTGAAGAGGAGCCATACATCAATTTATCAAAGGTCAAGGTCATACATCAATTTATCACAGTCACAGTCCCCCAAAACTGAATCAAGTTTAGCTGACTATATGTGTTAGGTTTGAATATGGTCTCTCCCCTAATGTATACAGCATTTGTCCTGTGGTCAGTGTTGTCTCCCATGTTTGAAACAGCTACATTTAGTTGAACTGTTGTGAAATAAAAACCATACATTTACTAATTTAACGGGGAGAGGGGTCCTTTATGAACTTCATACCTGTTTATCAACTCAAGAACAATAGTTTACTTCATCACTTTCTTCTTCCTTCATGAAAAATTCTCTCGTCTGAAAGAAATCCGTTTGCAGGAAAACTACTATTTTCTTGTGTTTGACTATTGTCGATTTCAGTGTTGGATATGTGACCTCTCGGTTCTTGCTCCACGGTCAACTAGTTTCCAAGAGTTAAGCTCATTTTAGTTTATCATTCAATTTTAGATGTGATATATGTTACATTCTCAGAAGCACAAAATTGCAGACCTTTCTCTGGATTGCTAGCTACCAATTGGAATCAAGGCTATTAAGCAACCTTGAAATTTGGACCAATGTAATTCCAGATATACGGGCGTATATTGAAGCCCCTTGGGCTCTTGTTGAAATTCGTGTCATCTTAAATGAAGGACAACATTTCTATCAATTTTGCTATCAAATAATTGTATCTCACATCATATGATTTACCCTAAAGCTTCTGCAGGAACCATTTGTGTCCACACCTGTAACTTACTATATTAATTACAACTGAGTTCCTAAATTGAATTGAATTCCACCTTGTGTTTTTTCGGACTGACAGATGATGGCATGCAGTTGTCAGTGTGGTTGTTTCATGTACAGGGAGCTTTCTATTGCTTTCATGTCAGCACACCTACCACTACCCTCAAGGAGAGCATGTCCCCATCCCCAGGTCGCCGAGCCGCACCCTCTACCTCCCAAACTAGCCCTCACCCGAACCTCATATATTGTCTTTGAGCATATATATCTCCAATATATCTTGGCAGAAGCTGAAATTTTTGTGTTGTCTGCAATATTGGGATAATTGCAACCTCAAAAGGTTTCAATTTATCAGGCACAGACCCATGTTTTTGTATTTGGTAAATATGTCCCTTGTCTGTATAATACACAGGTCTGGGCCTATCGTACTATGCCTTTAACATTTTACATTAACCAACAATACATGTGAACATTTCCTTACACATAATTGAGAGCCACTTTAATGCTCCTCTTATCAGAGCGGGTGGTTGGTGGGTGCCCGCCCCTTTTTGTCCCCCGCTACTTAGTAGGGGGGGATATTAGAAACACCGGTGTCCGTAATTCCGTAATTCCGTAAGATTTTCTTGTCCGGACAATAACTCGTGAACGATTTAACCGATCAACTTCACTTGGGGTGTTGGGATGTTTTTCAGCAATGTGCGTCATCCAATATGGCCGCCGTCAGCCATTTTGGGTTATAAACAGTACGATCTTAGATTTTCTTGTCCGGACAATAACTCGTGAACGATTTAACCGATCAACTTCAAACTTGGGGTGTGCCTTGACATTGGTGAGAGGACGGTTGGGATTGTTTTTCAGCAATGTGCGTAATCAAATATGGCCGCCGTCAGCCATTTTGGATTATAAGCAGTACGATCTTAGATTTTCTTGTCCGGACAATAACTCGTGAACGATTTAACCGATCAACTTCAAACTTGGGGTGTGCCTTGACATTGGTGAGAGGACGGTTGGGATTGTTTTCAGCAATGTGCGTAATCAAATATGGCCGCCGTCAGCCATTTTGGATTATAAGCAGTTCGATCTTAGATTTTCTTGTCCGGACAATAACTCGTGGACGATTTAACCGATCAACTTCAAACTTGGGGTATGCCTTGACATTGGTGAGAGGACAGTTGGGATTGTTTTTCAGCAATGTGCGTAATCTAATATGGCCGCCATCAGCCATATTGGATTATAAGCAGTTGGATCTTAGATTTTCTTGTCCGGACAATAACTCGTGAACGATTTAACCGATCAACTTCAAACTTGGAGTGTGCCTTGACATTGGTGAGAGGACGGTTGGGATTGTTTTTCAGCAATGTGCATAATCTAATATGGCCGCTGTCAGCCATATTGGATTATAAGCAGTTGAATCTTGTCCGGACAATCGAGAACGATTCAACCAATCTACTTCATATGTGGGGAGTGCCTTGACATTGTTGAGAGGAGGATTAGGATTGTTTTTCAAGGACGTGCTTGATCCAATATGGCCACCGCCGCCATCAGCCATATTGGATTATAAGCAATTGGAACTTAGATTTTCTTGTCCGGACAATAACTCATGAACGATTTTACCGATCAACTTCAAACTTTGTGTGTGCCTTGACATTGGTGAGAGGATGGTTGTGATTGTTTTTCAGCAATGTGCGTAATCTAATATGGCCGCCGTCAGCCATATTGGATTATAAGCAGTTGGATCTTGTCCGGACAACAACTCGAGAACGATTCAACCGATCTACTTCATATGTGGGGAGTGCCTTGACATTGTTGAGAGGAGGATTAGGATTGTTTTTCAAGGACGTGCTTGATCCAATATGGCCACCATCAGCCATACTGGATTTCATTGGATTTTAAGCAGTTTGATCTTGTCCGGACAATAACTGGAGTACGATTCAACTGATCTACTTCAAACTTGGGGAGTGCCTTGACATCGGTGAGAGGACGGTTTGGATTTTTTTTCAGCGATGTGCATAATCCAATATGGCCACCGTCAGCCATATTGGATTATAAGCAGTTGGATCTTAGATTTTCTTGTCCGGACAATAACTCGTGAACGATTTAATCGATCAACTTCAAATTTGGGGTGTCCCTTGACATTGGTGAGAGGACGGTTGGGATTGTTTTCCAGCAATGTGCGTAATCTAATATGGCCGCCGTCAGCCATATTGGATTGTAAGCAGTTGAATCTTGTCTGGACAATAAGTCGAGATCGATTCAACTGATCTACTTCATACCTGGGGAGTGCCTTGACATTGTTGAGAGGAGGATTAGGATTGTTTTTCAAGGACGTGCTTAATCCAATATGGCCACCATCGGCCATACTGGATTTCATTGGATTTTAAGCAGTTTGATCTTGTCCGGACAATAGCTGGAGTACGATTCAACTGATCTACTTCAAACTTGGGGAGTCCCTTGACCTTAGTGAGAGAACAGTCATGTATTATGTTTTATGGATGTGCATAATCCAATATGGGTGCCATCTGCTGTATTAGATTATGTTAAGCTCATCAGCGATATCTCCATTTTCAAATCATACTCTTATCAATGATATGAGATATCATCGACCCCAAAAAATCGACCATAGAGGTCCATGGCCCCCGCAGCAGCAGCGCCAGTTATGGTGGATGTAATCCACCATAACTGGTGCTGCTAGCGGGGGACATGGACTTCTATGGTCGATTTTATATCTAGTTGTCTCTAGCCAACTTTCCATACAAATAAACATGACTGTTTTTCCCCCAACTACTTCTGTTTCCCCTTATTGAATGCCCTTCATCTGTCTATACCAGAGATTTATATTGCTCATGTGAAAGGGACGGCAAGTTCACACTAGGCCGATGGGATCAAGTGTGGCTGTGGCCTCTAGTTAACTATGTAAGCTGGGTAAAATTTTGCCTATGGGAGGAGGGGGGGGGGTCAATTATTTTTTTGTATACATAATATTTAGAATGTAAATGTATCAATGAATTTAACAGACTTTCATTAAGTTTGTGAACAAAAATAACTTTGAAATCAACCTAGATCATCAAATTGTCATCAACCAATTCATTAGGTTGAAAGAGTGTGATGTCTAGCACTGTACGGTAATTCCTCTAATAAATCGATCACCCTATCGGTATTCGATCACCCCCGATTTTTGCAGAATAATAGGATCGGAAGTTGTGATGATTCAATCACCCCCGATTTTCAGAAGATCCCATTTGTAATAATTCGATCACCCGCCAAATGTGCCTACCGTTGAAGCGTATCATTGACACTGGAAAAATACAGTGAGAGACATGACACTTGTCTTTATTGCACCATATGTCCTATCTGTCTGGTGTGCTGTCAGTGTTTTATAGGATGGATGGAGAGTTTCTGGCTCCATGCTGCTTCAAAGATTTCTTCTTTGAAGTACAGTACAGGGCAGAAATAACTTACCTTGAACGCGATTCCCTCGTGTGCAAATTGTGGTAAAAATAATGCTGTGCTAAAGCCCGGCACACACAAGCTCTATCAGCTGAGCTAACAGCGTCAATTGCCTGTCAGCTCAGGGGCTAGCTCTCGTGTGGTTTCAGCGTACATGGTGAGCAAAAGGTTCACCGAATTGATTTCAGTTCCCGCAAAACACCTTCTTTAGGATCATGTGATCTTTCATGTGACCGGGCTTGCATAAAAATGACCATTTTAAACAGTCGTGCGTATAAATCACGTGAAAAGAAGATGTGTTTCATTGGCCTGTCGAATAAAACGGCTGAGCTGTTAGCTCACGTTTGCCGCACACGCTGAGGATTTTGCCTCGTTAAAAACTCACCAAAAACTGCCCGCACATGAGAGCTAGCCCCTGAGCTGACAGGCAATTGAGACCAGCTCAGCTGATAGCTCTCGTGTGCGCCGGGCATAAAAGCTTATATGTCCAGTGGAGCCGCGATCAAAGGGCACTCAAATTTTTCTAATCAAAAAAACTTGCTTAAGTTTCTGTTTTATTCTAATCGCATTGAAAGTTAACTCTTTGCCTACGGAATAAATATTCACTACTGGAGGGAATAAATTACGCAAAAATATTCATTTCCGCATATGGTTATAATAATGGCTCAGAGATTTTTCCATGGGTACCGTAGATAGGGTAAACTATATATTTTTACAATCCTTATGTTTTGGGGATTCATATAAATCAAAACTGATAATGGAAACTGTTCTTGAACTTGTTTGTTGTTTTTCTCAAGTCAGGAGAGGAAAAAACACACAACTTACGTCGCTCACACCGGCTGGTGACTTCATGTTTGGAAAACCCCTTTCATTTGTTGCATTTCATGAGGTTATCTATATATTTTTACAATCCTTGATGCTTTTAGTGATTCGTATAAATAAAAACTGATGATGGAAACCGTTCTTGAACTTGTATGATGTCTAGTCAGGAGAAAACAAAAAAAAAAACATTCGCCAATCACAGCCACTTGAGACACCATGTTTGGAAAATCCCTTTCATGTCACATGTCTTGAGGTTATATGGGGATTCCTGATGTCATAAAGTCTGAAATAAGGCTGAAAGAAAGTGATTTAACCATGATACAGGTATAACACAAGCGTTAATTGGTCAATTTGAGCTATCAAGGCAGAAACAACCCCATCACAAGTCTGTTTAGATAAGGCTGTCAAGAAGCCGCTGACAACAGCTTTCCAGTGGAAGTTTAAGAAACCGGAGCCGCTCACAGTGGCTTGCCGTAGTCAATGAGTTAAGGAATTTCTGCGCTGTGCTGTAGCAGGAACACAACTTGGCTGAATGGTGATTAGTTGGTTCGTTGCAATATGACTGAAATAATGTTGAAAGCGACGTTAAATCCTTTTCACTCGCTCAATCACTTTTATGCTCCATGTTTCTATCACCCAGTATTTGGAGCTGCCATATTAAAACTCCCTTTTATATATAAACTGAGATAAATTTATACTGTATATATAGATCACCACTGTGTAAATATTGATACTGTTAATTATTGATTTGTTAAATGTACCTAGACTAGACTGGACTAGATAGACTTCAAACTGTCAGACTGACTGGTATACATCACAATAGAATATTAGACTATTAAAGGCAGGAACATCCAGCTGAGGCATAGCGTTAACAGGTATAAAGAAAGTAATTAAGGAAGAGCTCCAGCTGAGAATGTATACACAACTGTTACTACAGGTAGATAAATATATGGCATAACTATTGTAGATGGGAAAACAAGGTATGACATGTCAAGAGTGTTCACAGGTGTCGTTAGGGTTCTTTTATTCATAGATGATATATAAGATGTACAGTTGGTCAACCCAGGCAGAAGGTCCTGGGCTGGCACTAGGTTACACTGTCCGTCAGGACATATGAACTTGCATGCCCGGGTTCTCCACCACTAAGACCGGCTTATTGGTCTGTACCGAAGGGGTCAATAACGTAACAGTAGATATAATTCAGCACTGACAAGATTTCATTTAAAATCTTGTCAGTGCTGAATTATATCTACTGTTACGTTATTGACCTCTTCGGTGCAGACCAATAAGCCGGTCTTAGTGGTGGATGAACCCAGGTTGGCTGTCTTTTTAGCTCAGCAGATCCTGTGGTGCCTGTATAGTAACAAGGACAAGATATCCGGCAAAACGACGACCTGACCTTCATCAAGTGAAAAACCTCAGTCTGCAACCAACCATGGAGATTCTGTGAAGTCTGGCTCCCAAACCATTTCGTGGTACTGGCAATGAAGACGCAGAGTTATGGTTGGCCAAATTTGAACATTTTGCCAAATTCCAAAAGTGGTCAGATGAAAGGAAAGTAGAAGCCTTCCCAGTGTTCCTTGATGACAACGCCCTGGTGTGGTATGAATATATGGACGGTGAGAAAAAACAGGAATTTCAGAATCTGAAATCGGCATTCTGTCTCCAGTACTTCCAGGGGGAACATACATCAAAGAGTATGAAGGTCCTGAAATTCATAATTAATAGGAAACAGGCTAGTACTGAGAAGTCCAGTGATTTCATCACAGACATGAAGAAAATGAACATGAAGTTAGAAGAACGATTACCAGAGAAACACTTGGCTGCACTCGCTGTGAAAGGACTCCGACCTGAACTCAGACCCAATGTTATTATACAAAATCCCAAAACTACAGATGAAGTGGAAATGAGCGCCATTACAGCAGAAGATATCGACGAAGACAAAAAAGAAACAACGAATCAAGTAACAGGATCCCCTCTACCAGAGTTGAGCCCACCCCAAGTTAACAGTGCTGGTGATTTTGAAAGAACAATGAACTCTAACATGAACTATAAATCAAGTAATAAATGTAACTTCAGTCAAAAGTGTTGTTTTACTCCACAAGGTGAGTGTGATCCTTTTGTTAGCCAGCATCAAAATAGTTCTATTCAATCTGTTGTACACAATCCCAATTATTTTCAATCGCAGTCACGTCGTCACAGGAAACAAAGAAAACACACACAACATGCAAATTACAGACAAATTCATTGTATAGACGACACTACACCATCACCTCCGTCAAACAGAACAAAAGATACTGAAAGCGCTAATAATCAGATAAGTGCAAATCCAGTTACAGCATCTACTAACTCGACTGAGGGGGTAAATCAACCTGGCAGCATGATTCGCCTACGGTTAGGTAAATCGGTTACCACTGCCTTAGTTGATACAGGCGCCACAAATGTGTCATGCATTTCCAAGCGCTTGTATACAAAATCAGGGTTAGATAAAGAACATGATATAGTGCAGGCTAGTACAAAATTTATCAAGGGTGTAGGGGGCACAGCAACTAAAGTCTGTGGACAGGTATACTTGCCCATTGAGATAGGAAGATTAACCTTAAACCAGAAGTTTCTTGTTTTAGAATCAATGTCGCACAATATAATTTTAGGAACAGATTTCCTTATTGATCAAAAAGCCAACATAAATCTAGACAGAGGAACATTAATTCTTCCACTGAATGCTGATGGCAGTGACCCAAAATCTGCCCTAGTTAGAGTAGTAGGTAACATTACCATACCCTGTCGCTCTGAAGTGATTGTACCCGTTCGATGTAAAAGATCAGAAGAATGGTCCATTGGACTGATCGAATCCAGTCTTGCGTTACCAGGGTCAAGTAACTTGATAGGCGCACGGTGTTTGATTGAAGTATGCAACAATAAGACATCATACAGAGTAATGAATCCAACAAATGCTGATGTAGATCTCAAGGACAGACAAATACTTGGACGCTTTATACCTCTGACACGAGATGACATATTAGATCAGGTAGACATGGACACACCCCTGAATGAAGAAACAAACATAAACACATGTACAGACATGGACGAGGAGACAATACAGCAGTACATCAACACAGCATGTGAATTAGGAATAAACTTGACAAAATCTGACCTAACAGATGAGCAGAAGCAAAGATTGTTGGTACTAAGTTATAGGACAAAATAGAGATGTTTTTGCCAAAGATATGACAGAGCTGAAAACTTGTACAACAAATAACTACAAGCACAAAATAGACACAGGCAGTGCAAAGCCTATTAGACAAAGGTTTTATAGGGCTTCACCCAAAATTAAAGAGGAAATTTCCCGACAAATAGATGAAATGCTAAAGAATGACGTCATAGAGCCTTCTACATCTGAATGGTTGTCACCAGTTGTCCTCGTGAAAAAGAAAACAAATGATCTCCGGTTTTGTGTGGATTATCGGGCATTGAATGCCGTAACAAAACCCATGCACTTTCCACTCCCAGTGATGGAGGAAGTTATTGACACATTGGGTGAATCCAATGCACAGATTTTCTCGACGCTTGATCTCTTCTCGGGATACTGGCAAATAGGTTTAGACGAAGACTCAAAACAAAAGACTGGTTTCATTTGTCATCGGGGAGTCTATCAATTCAAAAAATTACCATTTGGACTCACAAATGCTGGAGCATCGTTCCAGATGATTATGACGGAAACATTACGTGACATGACGTACAAATATGCGATTTGCTATGTGGATGACATTTTATTATTCTCACGTAACTTTGACGAGCACCTGCAGCATCTGACGCTCGTGTTCCATCGTACATGTATGAGAGACAACAACCTGCGTCTCAAACCTTCGAAATGTAACTTCGCTGCTCACATGGTCGAATATTTAGGACATATCCTTTCGAAGGATGGCATCTCGGTTGATCCGAAGAAAACAGAGGCAGTCAAATCATTTCCCCAACCCAAAACCGTACATGATGTCAGATCATTTCTTGGTCTTTGCAACTATTATAGAAGATTTGTCAAAAACTACTCTCTGATAGCATCCCCATTGACTAATTTGCTGAAAAAAGACAAAGATTTTACATGGACAGAAAACTGTGATAACGCCTTCAAAGAACTCAAGCAGGCACTCCAAAGTCCTCCTATTCTGAGTTTCTCAAATTTTGACAAAGAATTCATCTTGTATGCGGACCCATCAAATGTATCCATAGGATACATTCTGGGTCAAAAGGACGACCAGGGAAGAGAAGTCGTTATTGCATATGGAGGTCGATCTCTGAAAAATAATGAAGTCAACTGGTGTATCACGGAACGTGAATGTCTTTCAATCATGGAGGGTCTGAAACAGTTTCACGTGTACTTGGCAAACAGTACATTTGACGTCATCACTGATCACAATGCATTAACGTACATACACAACACAAAATGCAAAACGGGCCGTTTACAGCGTTGGGCTATGACATTACAACAGTACAACTGTCGCATTATACACAAAGCAGGCAAGAAAAATACAAATGCAGATGCACTGTCAAGGAGGGTATACCCAGAGGTTCAATCAATTAGTGCTACACACATATCTGCTACAGTAGCAGCCCTTGCAGAGGCAGAAGAAGCATACATGGCTGTTGACCCATTAAGTGCATTACAAGAGGTCATGACCTTTTCAGCAGCCGACATGAAACAAGCACAGCATAGTGATCCAAAGCTGCTGCAGTATATTGAATATATAGAAACTGAAAAACTACCTGATGACAAACCTTCGAGAAGAAAAATTTTGGATGAGCACCTCTCTTATCTTATGTCTGATGGTTTGCTGTACCATCTATACTCCCCAAGAGGAAAAGGTACAAAAGCAGACAGAGAAGTACAGCAATTGTGCATACCATCCTCTTTGCGACAGAATGTACTTGAAGCCTACCACGACAACCTAGGTCACCAAGGGCAAGACCGAACACAAAGGGCAATTTCTTTGAAATATTTTTGGCCAAAAATGCAAGCAGAAATTGAATACTATGTGAAATCTTGCGAGACATGTCAGTCATCCAAACGTTACTACCATCAAAAGAAAGCCCCTTTGAGACCCTTGCCTATACAAAATACATTTGGGCGTCTCCATATGGACATAATCGGTCCCCTTCCTACAACACCAGAAGGCCATACATGTATCCTTTTGGTCACTTGTCCATTTTCCAAATGGGTTGAAGCATTCCCATTAAAAACTCAAACGGCTGTGGAAGTAGCGCGCGTCTTGTACAGCGAAATCATTTGCCGATATGGTGCACCCAAACAGTTGCTTTCAGACAGAGGTCAAAACTTTCTATCACACTTGATCAAAGAACTGTGCAAACTTTGGAACATAGAACAGCTTCGTACAAGCAGCTATCACCCACAGACAAACGCAGCCTGTGAGAGAATGAACAGTACGTTCGAACAAACACTTCGGGCCTACTGCAAGTCAGACCAATCCAACTGGTCAAATATACTACCTGCTGCTCTGATGGCATATCGCATGACACCAGCAACCGAATCAACAGGTTACTCGCCATTCGAATTGCTTTTTGGACGTGAACCCACACTTCCCATAGATACAGAGTTGTTACCCACACCCAACATTGGGAAGGATGCTAAGCAACATTTACAACAATTTACTCAAACAAAACTTGGAGATCACACAACAAATCGCACATGACAACATCACACAAGCACAGAAGAAGTATACCACACAACACAACAAGAAAGCTGAAATGCCAAACTTCAAAAAGAATGAAAAAGTTTGGTTATACTGCACTAAAAAGGAAAAGGGTAGATCTCCGAAGTTAAGTAGAAAGTGGTTAGGACCCTATTATATCTGTATTGACTATAACAACTACACTTACAAATTACGGAAAGCATCAAATCATGCACTTGTTCGGTCAGTTATACATGCAAACAGGTTACGTCCTTACGTTGACCCCAGACTGAGACCCACAAATCTACCCGAAGACATGACGGATGAAGATGAACTAAATCCGGAGGAACTGCCTATCTCTCAACCACAAGCAGAGCCTTCACAAGTCCCGAGTTCACAAACACAAACTAGAACTCCAATACCAAATTCACCAACCGTGCCAACTCCTTTGACACCACCAAGCAATGCAAACCAAAAAGTTAAGGCCGACAGAATAAAGAAAATACTACAGTCGAAGAAATATGGTGATGGTTTCTTCTGGTACAAGGTCCGTCTTACCAATGTTAGAGGTCCACTTTTGATTAGGGAGGATCTCCTCCCTGATGAGATGAGACCTGTTAGAGACTTTCATGCGACAAGAACTCAACAAGGACGAGCCAGGAAAAGGCATAATTTGTCATAGAAACACATGGAAAGTAGGTTAGGCCAAATTACTAAGGAAATGCAAGAAACCAGTGTCGTGATTCGATCAAGTGGATGCCTGTGATGGACTGCTCATCCTCATGAGGCAGACACTTACCACATTTAAAGGCCTGAGCAACCATTAAATGTCGGTTACTAAATCTTCAATTTTGGTTCTTGCATCTCCTGATCACAAACTAGAAATGTACATGGTAATATAGTATCTTAATATTATGGCTAATACCTAGCATACATATATAACATAAAACTAGGTTATATAATCACCAAAACGGTACAAAATGAGGTATACCCTGTATGATTGTGTCTGAACTAATAGTTCTTATAAATGTATTAGGTATTTATTGGTTATCATTATATATAAAAAAACAAAAAAAAACACACAAAAAAACGAATTGAAAGCATGGCAATTAAAGATCTAATAAATAAATATGAAGAAAAATACATCCAATAAATATGTATATTGGAGGAGAACAAGTTACACTCAAACAAGAATACTGATCATTATCGACCGCATACTTTCAGGTACAAGCCCACACAACTAATATAATATGTTTTAGGTAACCTGCTGGCTGAAAACGGATCACACATGTATATTAATATAATTATGTATTTCAATTTCAGATGGAAAGATGTATTGTTCTGTGATTTATATTATGTTTTCAGACGAAATGTGACATAATGCCCAAAGGATTTGATGTATTTGTTAGGCATTGTACACAAATCAGATGAAGATCCAGTTTGATGAAGATGAAAGCGAAGTTTGATCTTGAAAGAAATGGACTTTTGAATGTAAATCAAATATTATTGGACGAATGAGAAACTTTTTAGTATAAAATATTCATATCTGTAGATTCACATTGGTAAAACTGACTCGGTCTGAAATAATTTATGATAATAGAAGGAGGCCAGGAGATCATTATATGCAACATGTTTTATGTCTTTATGTCTGCTAGGTTATCACACGGAAATCCAAATGCTAGAAAGGAGCTTAAAAGCAGAATTATATTGTTTGAATGCATAAATGGCCCACATGAGTACACTGATCAAAGAGACAATAATGAATGATGATAAGGAATTCAAATTCTACTTTATTTTAGACAATTTATTTGATGTTATATGTCTACCACAATGAGTAAGATACCTTTATGTTGAAATCATACTTATCTAGGAACGATCTTGTAGAAATCGTAATATATCATAGAGAATACTGTTATTTGTAAGTGAACATCTATCTATTTTATATACAATGTATGGTGTAAATAGTACTAACATATCTAAGAATAACTACTGAAGTGTCGGGACGACACTTAGATGGGGAGGGGGCAATTATCACCCAGTATTTGGAGCTGCCATATTAAAACTCCCTTTTACATATAAACTGAGATAAATGTATACTGTATATATAGATCACCACTGTGTAAATATTGATACTGTTAATTATTGATTTGTTAAATGTACCTAGACTAGACTGGACTAGATAGACTTCAAACTGTCAGACTGACTGGTATACATCACAATAGAATATTAGACTATTAAAGGCAGGAACATCCAGCTGAGGCATAGCGTTAACAGGTATAAAGAAAGTAATTAAGGAAGAGCTCCAGCTGAGAATGTATACACAACTGTTACTACAGGTAGATAAATATAATGGCATAACTATTGTAGATGGGAAAACAAGGTATGACATGTCAAGAGTGTTCACAGGTGTCGTTAGGGTTCTTTTATTCATAGATGATATATAAGATGTACAGTTGGTCAACCCAGGCAGAAGGTCCTGGGCTGGCACTAGGTTACACTGTCCGTCAGGACATATTAACTTGCATGCCCAGTATTAAATGAAATCTTGTCAGTGCTGAATTATATCTACTGTTACGTTATTGACCTCTTCGGTACAGACCAATAAGCCGGTCTTATTTCTTTCCCTGTGACGAACAACTGTCATGGCTCATCAGTCCGCCGAGAGTTTCACAGGGTGTAAAAATAAGTGATGCATGCAGAGATCGTCAATGGATAAATAAATGTTGGCTGTTGAGTGCCGCAAAGGCGATCCTTTAATGTTATTATTCATTATTCCAGAAAGCTTTAGGGATATTAAGCAAAAGGTCTACCAATGAATACAAACATCAGTTTTACAGTGACACATTTACACCACTGACATTATACATAAATGTTATAGTGTGGAAAAATTCTATTCAGGATGGATTCGAGGTGGATGTACTTTGTTGGGGAGGGAGGGTGCAAGAAAGGGAAAGGATACATATGATACTATAAAAGATGCACCTAATATCCTCGTTACCATGGCAATGAATGCTGGTTATCATAATTTGCAAGGAGAAAATGGAAGGAATAACAAAAGATATTGATATTTCATCAGACAGGATTTACCTTCTCCATTCAGCTGGGGAACTGATGACACATATTATTGAAGGACAATAAAAATAGATATTTTAGAGTGCTCCCTGTGGGACATAGGTGGATTTGCTCTGGTAAATCACTCCATGATTGGGGTGGCAAAGTCAAATAACATAACCATAAAAATTATTCTCATGGCTCAAGATGCTGGGCAGTGCATTTACCTCATGCAACAATGTTGAGCCCTGCAGTAGCTACCCCATAGAATCTACAAATTATTGCAGAAATAGAATTGGGTGAATATCTTTAGACAGCAAAACAGAGTGGGAAAAATAAATAAATATTGTTGAAGAAGAGATGAAAATCGTCATAACAATCTGACATGATGTGAAAGAAGTGGAAGTACCATAAAACGGCTAGATAATAATGATAAGAAAAACATGTCTACAATGGTTGTGCGACCGCTCGTCAATACTCGTCTACATGACTGCATGTCGATCCCCAAAACTCATCAGTACTCATTTACTTGGTAAGGGCTAATTTATATGAGTGCAATTAGATAGATAAGAAAAACCTATTCCATTTTTAGCATGACAATCTAATACTCATTAATCCCCATACAAGGAGTCCTGAAGTTCTGTGAGCTGGCTGTCCAAGCTCCCACCAATGTGATGTATATAACATTGACTGATGGATAATGTACAGTCATGAGCAAGCTTACCTTAAAATGACGGCCTTTGCCAGTTATCGTGATCTCATTTACCATGACCATGTCACTTTTCTCCGATGACTTAAGTGCCTCACCCTCATTGCCAATGGGAGCTCAACAAACATTTACCCAGCACAGCAGGCCAAATTCGCGTTTTTATGCCAGCTTATTGACAGCACAATCGTATTTGGCGGAGTTGGATGACACGAGGCCAGCTCTCCTACTAGTGGCTGTCGATCAACTGCATCCTGCACTAACAGCCTTATTACGGCTCAATCGCTCCTTTTATTCCCCAACAATCGATCTAGTTTAGATTGCCAACGTTGAGTATCCCGTAGGCTGCCCCGTGAACTGTCGACCCTTTGTGATGCGAGAGAATTGCAGGTAAACTGGTCTAAATTATACATACCTGATACCAGATAATTCATCACAGAGATCATATAACCAACAGATGATGTCGTTATGTTATCTTAATCATGTCAATTATGTACACGATCAAGACCTATATATTGTAGGACTATCTGGTATTATGTAACCTAATTCTGATAGTCTTTCAGCGACAATTTCCAATTTCAGGTTAATTGCTGTTGTTGAGAGAGTTGTTTCATCATTGAAGGTGCATGCTGATCTGTGGAGGATGATGGCTGTTGAAGTAATTAAATCCATGGAAGTCTTTATCCTGATTGCAATTGAACATGGATAGACTTAATCATTTGTCCTGCGTAACAATAACCGAGCATTTCTGAAGGAGAATTCCTATTTTGTCCATTTCGGTCCTGAAAATTGTCTCTTTTCACATTTCACGACCCTACTTTCTGAACTGGACTTGATCTTTTGCACAAGTTAGACCGGACTCATTTCTGGTCATTCATAGCTCCTGGAACTGGAGATGACAGCTTGTGTTGCCCGTCTCACATGCACCTGCGTCATGCCATATACCTCATGGTAAGATCGCTGTAAGCGGAGCTATACCGCGCTCCCTGCATTCTGCTCACATTGTCCATTGTGGTATGACATGGCACCCACCATATACTTGTATGCTGAGAGCGCTATCACAGAGAGCTGTACTTTCGGATCAATATACCCCACAGGCCTGGAGACCTCACATCACCACGTTTCTCACATCGACTCGTGTGCAACGGTTTTCTGCCTCCTGGTTGTCACCGGGTTGTCGAGTCGAACTTACAGGGCCTCTAATATGGCAGACAATTTGGGCAATTTAACAGGATCAGAATTATAATCCTGACCATGCAATACTCATGATAATCAGCTGTTACACAGAAATAGATGTCGACAGTAGCCGACATTCACTGACAGCTGAAGTAATGCAAACTGCATTGCTTGAAAAATACTGGTGACCAACTCACTGTTGGCAAAAAAAAATAAAAAATAGATAAATAAAAATACATGGCAGGTAAAATTTTCAAGAACTGGCCAAAATGGCTACTGGCGAGTAACTTGTTTGATGTGAGCTAAGACGAGCTAATGGAATTCATTTGTGAGCCGTCATAGATGAAATTTGTGCAGAAAATGAAGATCCATATCAATCAATCAGTCAAACCAGGGATTCATACAAGTCAAAAATTTTACCACCGAAAACTCAATATTACTCAAAATTGAGTTTTCACAATGGTGAAATTGAGTTTTCAAAAATTTTTACCGCCGATTAAAAGATTGCAATTGAGTTTTCAATTTTTTTTACCACCGATTCACCTATTGGTATTCAGTTCTCAAATATTTCAACCACCACCATGCACAGGATGTTGTTGGTGTGTTTTAATATGGTCAATATATTATACTATGAGCAGGGGTTATTTTTCACAAAACATTTTCATCTACCCAATATCCAAATTCAATAAAACTCATTTTATTCAGCGCGTCTTCAGCTAAAGTTTTCATCGAATAAAGTATAAAAACCGAGAGATTTACATGTACCGTACCACAAGATCAGTCTGAATAACAATGGACATGGGAATCTATATCACGAATGAAATCGGAGGGAGAAATCAAGCAGTAATTTTTCAAAACAGCAAACGATCGAACCAGGAAACATGCCCTCTTCTCTGCAGCTAACTGCACCAAACACAGCCTCTGCAGATTGTTACTGAATTAAAGTTTAATAAAGTTGAGACAGATCTGCCAAGTTCTAAAGTCTGAAAACTACAGAATATTTTGGATGGTCACATTTACTCAATGTTAAATTTTTTTAAGCAAATTTCTTGAGTGCTATTTATCTCCAAATAGAGTTTTCCAAAATCCAGTTCTGGAGGTCACCTCGTATTCAAAGTATGGTTTTCCATTACTCTTCCAACTATGAAAATTTATATGCTTATATCAACGAGGAGTCAACTTTATGGAGCAGACGAAGATCAAATATGCAGCCTGGTCTCATCGCAGCGTCAGTCGCACTGTCATCTCACGAGTGAAGTTGTAGACCAGTCAATGTACTTTACAAAAATACAACCCGATCATGATTGCAGGTCTTGGCCTGTGCAAGTCATGTGAAATTTAGACGTTTAGTCTTGATGTGTTTTCAATCTTTGACATCGCTGGACATTTCACTTTTTACTTCGTGTTTGATGGATACTGAATGGACCGAACGTTGGCATCACGGTCCAGATTTAGCCGGGAAATATGGTCGACTGACTGCAGGCACGTGGCTCTACAAAGCGCAAGACTGTCGGTTGTCATCCCTATTCCGGTAATGGAAACTTCCACTGATCCGGTGTTGTAAGCCCACAGACCTTCCTGATGAATCGAATTGGAAGAGTTCACTTTCAAATTAGGGAAGTAAGGCACAAAAGTTTTCAACACACATATCGCTTTTCACTAACAACAACGCGAGGGCAGATTTTTCTTTCGTTTCGTAGACTATATTTTCTTTGTATTTCATTTCTGAAACTTGCAACTCTGGTGGACAAATTGACGACCTACGCGATTTAAAGATGACAACAACAACTACACAGGGTCTGTTTGAAGTTGAAGAAAAAAACAACTTTTACGGCGACAGATGACCGATAAAAACTTTCGGGCGGCAGTCCCTGATAGTCTGGAAACCCCTCGGTAGTACGAATGCAGGCTGCTACACAATAAACGTTTGAGGGTTCCGGAAATAATGTATGCAAGCAATTAGCGGCGCTGTGATCAGCATACTCGAAGGCGTTAACAACAACACCACCACACGTGGTGGCACGCTCCCGGCGCCTGTTAGTGTCGTTTTCACGGTAAGATCGTCATTCGATTGAGTTTATTTCGTGATTTGGGGCTGTCAAATTAACTTTGACCATGTCTGGCTAATTGAGTTTTCCACGAAAAATTGAGTATTTGTACAGTAAAACGAAAGCAATTGAGTTTCTTGCCATACGAATTGAGTTTTCGAATTTTTTTTACCACCGGTATTCGATGATAAAAAGCGACTTGTATGAATCCCTGCAAACTTGTGCTGTACTGACTGGGCCGATATGTGTCCAGGATAATAGGACCTGTGGGCACATGTATGTAAGCTCCATACTGAACAATTGTTGAAAATGATGTCTGTTACATCCTACTCAATCAATCAAAACTCATTTATTGTCAGTTACGAAGGTTAAAAATAATCGCATTGGCCATGATGAACAATATGAACAATGTAATTCATAAAAAATGTAGACATAGATACAACTGTTCGGATATGTAGTATCGGTAGTCGAATGTACACTAGGGGGCGCTTGCCTAGGTTGAGTGACCTCTGTTGAATGGTGTCTGTCATGAATATATTCATAGGAATACATCAAGCGTCAAAATTCTGTCACCTCCAACCAAAATTTATATTAGACAGTCCTTTATGACAGAGTCTGTTGAACTGTTAGAATATATGATTTTCAATGACGAATTGGAAGGGAGAGAAATATAATTCTTTCCATAATTTCTGGTGAAATCACACCAGTAGAGATTGACAACATGACTTTCGAGTGATTGATGTTGTATGACAAGGGCAATAATATATTATCGAGTAAATAAAATTCTCACTTGCCAAGGGGGCCCCCGGTGGCTGAGTGGTCTAATGTGTTTCGCTGGTGATCGCTGTAGCCTCACACCACTGAACCGGCACGGGTTCGAGCCCAGCTGGTGCATGTGTGAAAGTTTGTCAATTATTTGCCGACGGACGGTGGTTGCCCCCCCCTCACTTGCCAAATGGTGACTTGATCAAAATCAAATTGTAACCGCAAATTTTGGCATGGGACAATTTTGCTCAGTGGTGGGTATGATATTTTGGCACGTGACATTTCTTGCAGTTCTATCGAATATTCGAATAATAAAATTGGCTATTCATTTGTACTGTTTCTGCTGTCCCAAAAAAAACAGTGACACATCAATGTTTACATGTGAAACATTGAAGGTCTCCAGAGCAGACGATCAAATTTAGTTCCATCATCCGAACGCATGGCACGATCATACGTAGAAACTTCTGCTCATAGCCATGCGGTAACGGATGCTATCTGAGTGTAATAGGGCATTTCCCAAATGGTCACATCCGACTGGTCCCGTTACATCCGACATCGGTGCAATCACATTCATACAACGAAGACACACCTCCAGAAAGCGATCGATTGAAATGATCCCATGGTGGGCCTCGAAGTGCCCCCATCACAAAATAAAAAGCATATCATTTTCCTGTGGTCTGCCGCCGATTTTATTTTGTTTTCAAATATGTTAGGCCGTTTGTAATATGATTTCTCTTAAGATAAACAAAGAAGCATGCTCCACTAGAGTGAGAAATAAAATAGCTAATTTGCACAACTTCGTTTTGGTCTGGCGTAGACTCCCCCAGTCTTGCGCCTCGTGAAACTGACACGTCTGCATGTCTGAGAAATATTTGAATACATATCATTTCATTGGCTCGTTTAAATGGGGCCGACATTTGACCTCCTGCTTTGGGAACAACTTTTGAACTGGATTATCTCCCTCTAGATAGATGGCGCGGTGTGAAATACATGCCGAATCACAGCGAAAATCTAAGGGTAGTGTTAAGTGAAACGTGAAATGCCCTTAGCAAGCTAAGATGATTTAGTTCATATTCATTGACAGAGCAATACTGTCCAATTATGTAACTGATTGAAACGTTGTACTAATTTGCATTTATAGGTATGGAAAAGGTGTTAATGACAAGTAATCAATGACTCTGGGTTATCTAGAGGTTATAAAAGTCAGGGGTAAAACCAGATTGGATCAATAATTTAAAAAATAATGTTTTTATATTTTAGGGCAAGGGCGAAGCCCGCACCCTAAAATTGATAAACTTTCCTACACTAACCGTGCGTAAAATAACGATTTAGCATGCCTATGAAAACATTATTTCTATTCTATTCTATTGCACTACTCAAATTGCTTATCAACAAAGATTAGCATGAAAGATTGGAAAAATATGGTAAACGTTCACAACCTTTCTTCCCTTTGTTGAAATGTGCCTTCCGCCTCAGTTGGCAGCGTGCCAATATCAATGGACGAGTTTATGTGGTCTCTCAGAAGGGGGCGCAATCTTTCTACCACCTGAGACTGTGTGAAACATACATACAAGCCTATTTGTGTGTCATTCTTAATCAGTTTCACGAAGGATTCCAACAGGTAAACTTGAGACAGAAATTTACGTCTTTATTAATAATAAAAAACGAATTTAATACCTTTAAATATCTGTATTCTCCATTTCATTTGCCTGTCGGTCCCTGGTTCATTTCGTTTGTTAGCCAGATCTCTTAATTTCTCATCGTCAGCGTGTTGTGTCTGCATTTAAAACATCAAGAAGAGATTCATCATCTGAGTAATTCGTATCTGAAAGCACGTCTTGTTTCTCCTGTTGATCTGTTTCTTATTGTGTAACACTCGTATGTCCCAATTGGTTTGTAAATATCTGCGATTATACATTTTCTGCCTGTAAAATAAACTAAAGTTCCTACTTGCAGGGTATCCATTCTATTTGTTTATTGGATTGTATAGGCAGACGAGAATTTGTCCTGCCATTTATCACCCGCCCTGTGAAATGGATTCTCCAGAGTGAACACCTGTGTCAAGATCACAGGGGTAGATTTCTTACGTCGCAAAGTTCTTATAACCGTCTAATAATTGCACGGTTATCAGTGTGTAATAGGTGTAAGTGTTATAGAATTGGCACCAATACACATTCCAGCTTGATCTGGCCCATTTATCATACACTGGAGAGACATGTATATCCCTATTGCCATTACTAATGACAGACAAAAAAATTATTTTGTAACCTATTCCTCCAGATGTTTTGAATGTCTTAATTGTTGATTTATTGTGGGTATATACATACGGTAAAAATAATTGAGATAAATTTTAAAGGAGCACTGTTCTGAACATGTTATATGAGCTACATTTCCTCCTTTGAAATTTTCTTTGTGTCAATTTTATTGGATAAAACATTTATGCTGGATTTTACATTTATGTTTTCATTTTACGCTAACCAAATAGGATGCCACTGTTAGAGGTAGAGTTGAAGGAGAATGACGTCCGAGTTGAGTGAAAGTAACGTAGCATTGTGGTGAAGACCCAAGTTACTATTCCATAACGTCGCCTGTGTTTATATTCATTTTGTGAAAAAATATGGCGGCGCAGGCTACCGGCCTCTTCCCAAAGTAATTTGAATACATTCCAAATTATCAATGCAAATGATTTCCATGAAACATCTTAATTCACAGAGTATTTATAAATTCCTCGAGAAAAATTATGTAGATGCAGCTAAGGCCGCTGATAATTAATGGTTCGTTTCCTGTAACCAGCCCTCATCTATATTTTGAGGGCAAATAATTAAAATCCATGAGGGATTTACATTTTCATGAGTAAAATTTGCTCATTTTCTTCATATTTGTATGCAATTGGTTTGCAAGTTAATAATTTATAATTATCGCGCTCAGCATGTGTATTTTTACAAGCAAGGTTACGAGAAACAAATAATTAATTAACAGTGCATGGTCTAATACTTGACAATAAGACTGAATTCAAAATCAGAGCTACAGCTGTTAATGGGGAATAGGACCACCACACTTGACTATACTAAAAGATATTGTTAAGGTAATTTCCCTAATAATTTGATCACCAGAAGTGCAGCAAAAACTAGAGGTTCCGCTTTGACCCTTGAGTTGCCGCTCCGGCATGAAGCCTATGCTTGTTGTTTTTTTGGGCAAAAACATACGTCTCCCCCAACCCCCCACCTTGCCTTGAATGGGCACATAATTTAAGGGAAAGTGCTATAAAATGAATGTAGCAATAAGTATCTTAAACAAAGCTGCGTATCTAAAAATATTAATTACAAAGAAGCGATTTTCATTGTATATACATGTACAAGTAGATGAACGGTTGGACGGACATCGGGCACGGATGAATGCATGCACACATACACTAAAACCTGATCAAATGCGGGGGCTATCCCAATGAAGCTTCCATCCAAGTTTGGTGAAATTCCATCCAATAGTTCTCAAGGTATCTTGCAGACAATGCCTGTATATACATGTACAAGCAGATGGATGGACGGACGGACACCGGACGAATGCAGGCACACACACCAAAACCTAGTCAAATGAGGGGGCTATCCTAATGAAGCTTCCATCCAAGTTTGGTGAAATTCTGTTCAGTAGTTCTCCAGATATCTTGCAGACAAGCCCTGTATATACATGTACAAGTGGACGGACACCGGACATGGATGAATGCACGCACACACACCAAAACCTAATCAAATGAGGGGGCTATCCCACTATAGCTTCTGTCCAAGGGGAGTGAGATTCCGTCCAGTAGTTCTCAAGATATCTTGCAGACAAGGCCTGTACATACATGTACAAGTAGATGGATGGACAGACGGACACCAGACACGGATGAATGCACGCACATACACCAAAAATGAGGGGGCTATCCCAATGAAGCTTCCATCCAAGTTTGGTGAAATTCTGTCCAGTAGTTCTCCAGATATCTTGCAGACAAGCCCTGTATATACATGTACAAGTAGATGGACGGACGGACAGACACCGGACATGGACGAATGCACGCACACACACCAAAACATAATCAAATGAGGGGGGCTATCCCACTGAAGCCTCCATCCAAGTGTGGTGAAATTCCGTTCAGTAGTTCTCAAGATATCTTGCAGACAAGGCCTGTATATACATGTACAAGTAGATGGACGGACGGACGGACACCAGACACGGATGAACGCATGCACACAAACCAAAACCTAGTCAAACGAGGGGGCTATCCCAATGAAGCTTTCATCCAAGTTTGGTGAAATTCCATCTAGTAGTTCTCCAGATATCTTGCAGACAAGCCCTGTATATACATGTATAAGTAGATGGACGGACGGACGGACGGACACCGGACACGGATGAATGAACCCACATACACCAAAACCTAATCAAATGAGAGGGCTATCCCAATGAAGCTTCCATCCAAGTTTGGTGAAATTCCATCCAGTAGTTCTCCAGATATCTTGCAGACAAGCCCTGTATATACATGTACAAGTAGATGGACGGACGGACGGACACCGGACACGGATGAATGCACGCACACACACCAAAATCTAATCAAATGAGGGGGCTATCCCACAGAAGCTTCCATCCAAGTTTGGTGAAATTCCGTCCTGTAGTTCTCAAGATATCTTGCAGACAAGGACTGTATATACATGTATAAGTAGATGGACGGACGGACGGACACCGGACACGGATGAATGCACGCACACACACCAAAACCTAACCAAATGAGGGGGCTATCCCAATGAAGCTTCCATCCAAGTTTGGTGAAATTCCATCCAGTAGTTCTCAAGATATCTTGCAGACAAGGCAAGGGGACGGACAGACATCCATCCAGACATCCAGACATCCATCCAGACAGACAGACAGCACAAACACTAGATGTCTCCCCCCAACATAGTTGGGGGAGACATAATGACTTATATCTGGAGATAGTCGTCATGGCATCAGCTACAAACTCACATTTTCTCATTATATGGCTTTTCTTCAATTTAAATGAAGAATGGGAATGTTACCTTTCTTTTCTCTGTGTTTGAATAACAGGGTTGAAAAGTGAACTTCCTGTGATTGAATTATTAGGGGAATTACCGTAGTAGGTTGTTTTACATGACCGCCGCATATCTATTTTAATGAGACGAATAAAGCTGCATGTGTGTTAATTAATTGTGGTCCATGGAGAATGTACTGACTCATGTATATGTACGTGGCTGTCTCGCTTCAACGTGGCCAACTATCTCTTTCAGCGCTCAGCTTTGAGAAATGGCCAGTACTTCAAACGAGGCAACCAATGAATTGAGCTGATGAAATCACCCCAAGCCCTGATTGGGCAAATCCGTCATGCAAGACACATACAATAGGTGACTATACATGTGGGAATCATTCAACCAAGGAGTGAAAAGGGCCCAGTGTATTGCACGCAAAGTGTTGCTGATTGAAGTTGTCTTACATGACGGGTCTGCCCCTGATTGGGGTGCATTATATGTGTATATGTCAGGGACAGTTTGATGGCATAAAATTGATTAACAAACTCTAAAATAATATATCTGTTTTAACAAACATTTGGGTCTGTTTTAACAAACATTTGGGCTGTGTAGACCAAGCATAATTATGTAATGAGGTGTCAATATCCAGGGGAAGTCTGTCGTCTGAGCCTCGATTGTCACAGTTGTGTCCATTTGGATTTCCTTCATGATGAAAGTGAGTGCTTTTATCAGGAGTGCGATTTTGTATGTAACATAACTAATAATTAATAGGCTAATTATTAGCAATTCATAGTATTAATAAACTATATCTGCCTTGTTGAGATCGCTAACAATGGGAAAATAAAACATTGAATGTTTAGATTTCAGTCCTTCAGATGCAATTCTTGTGCATTCAAGATTTTCAAATTACTGATGCAAAACACAAACATAAAAAATCATTCAATTGACATTAATCATTAAATTACATGTAGTTTGACTTGACAGAGAACACGACTAACCATCCCAGTTAATTTTAGCAGCATTTTGCATTTTCCCATTTTATGTGCAACGGTGTGTGAACAATACTTGGACGATACTGGTTATTAATTCCTAGTGAAGCATATGCCTGAAGCTTGTTACTCGATTCTCTTTGGATCTGTCGACTCGATGGCAGTAAACTATAATGACAGTGACAGGGATGTACCTTTCATTAGGCAGTCTGGCACAAGTAAACTGCCAACAGCTCTCTTGAAATAGGGCTAGGCGAGTGATCACAATTCTCCGATAAATCATATTAATAATGTCTAAGGTGATTATTCCTGATGGCTATTTCGACAAGAATATATAAACTGCATCATTAGAAATGAGATCAGATCGTAATCAGAGAAATGATCATTATAATGATTGAAATGTTGAGAGAGGAAATCAGTACTCGAGAAAGATGCACATATAGGCTATGTAGGAGTCTGTTTAACTGTTACGCTGCTAACTTGTTTAGCATTTGTGCATCTAAAAGTGTTCATTTTTCTAAATTTACTCCGGGTTTTTTTAAAATTATTGTACTTTCTCCTCCCATTTTTTTCTGCTGATTGATAAAATATAAAAATAAAAAGCTCCATTCAAAGATTGTGAACTTCGCTTACAAAATATCATATATCTTGTTGGGTTTTTAACATAATTTTAATAAAAATAATAATTTCAAAACTTGTATCATCACGAATACTGCAGGCCCACTACACTGCAGCCACTACGTGTGGCCCCCAGCAGCGAGACAGTTAAGGATGTCCGCTGGTGGTTTTTGGCTTTGGCAGCCATTTTGTCTGGTTTTTTTCTATTGGGTTATCTCCCTTTCCTAGGTTAAGAGATAGGGATTTCCTTTAAAAGCGTTCTAGCTGAGAATTTTGCACACCATCATCCATCCAATTTGATAAATTTTGATAGACATTGTGATTATCTACAAACAGTTAGAATATAAGAAAAAGTTAAATACTATTTATACAGTCCATTAATGTTGCCTACAGCTAAAAAATGCACACCAACCTATATTTTTTTCTTTGTTTTTCCTCATATTACACAATTATGAATGCAACAACACACATTATTCAAAAAGTTAATTGCTTTATTTACCACCAGCGGACATCCTTGACTCATGTCATCATATGTGCTCCAATTAAGACAACATTTGTTTCTGTGTTCCATGTGGTAGTCGCTTAGTATATTCATACGGCCAATCAGACCTCTATACCTTGCTAGTTGTTCTCTGGAACCATTAAGTTACCAGTTATCTTCCACCAATCAGGAAGCATTGTTTCAAAAGGCTATACACACTGTACAATGTACAACTTCTATGCTGCTTGCTTGCGATTTGTTGTCCAACAGATTTCTTAATGTCATCCCACGCATTTCTGTTATATAAAATAATAGGGTGTGTAATTATTGTATTTAATGCGTGTTTTATCGATATGCTATCTTAAATTGACATTTGTGTACACTAGTATTTGCTGTTTACACTGTGACTATATTTATTAATATAATTCAATTCAATATAATTTATTGCTGATCATGATTTATTGTTCTTCTTTATGGTTTTAGTGTATTATTTTTTTCGATATTCAAATAATATCTTAAGTGTGGTTTTTTTTTTGGTAGGCGTGTGACGAGCACAGCGCCTGGTATACTCCAGGCATGTGTGGAGGCATGCTCTGGCGATCACTTGCTTCAAATGGCAAAGACTGTCAGTTGTTGCTACCACGCATGTGTAAATGGTTCTATTTCCTTTCATGTCATGGAATATTGGAATGGCTCACTCGTGACATCTACATGTAGAGATGGACCAGGGAACAGCATGCCCTTGGGGACTGTTGGACAAACTCGATCATGAAGCGAAGCTATTGAATTCGCTTAGATTAATACAAAGTATCTCATTTGCCAAATATAGCTGGTCACCATTAGTCCTGAGTATGGGTACATGTGGGACAAGTTGATTATACAAGATTGTCCACTGTATCGGTACAATGAAATTGATGAAACTCGAGCAGAGCTTGAGGCTGTACTTTTACACATGTACATCTCAGGCTTTGCAATTTGAAAAGGAGATGAGCTGATCTACTCGAGAAATTTTGGAGAGCGAAATGTTAATTTGGGAGTCCCTGAGATTGAATGCATGTTCGCCTACGGTAATTTCCCTATTAATTCGCGATGTAGTGATGAAACTCGCCACTTCAAAAATTGGCTACTTTCGAATTATTTGTCGAGCGAATTCCAGAAAAACGCGAGTGTTCGAATTAAATGTCGCGCCGATTTTCACGGGAGATCCAAAATGGCGGACCGCTTTGCCGTGGTCGTAGTGATCGTATTTATTACCGTGTATTAGCTTTGATGTCTCATCATAGTTTCCATAAAAGGCAGTGTATGATGTCAGAAAATCTCCTCTACCCTGATAAAGGCGTCTAATTTTATTCGAGGAAGTCAACCATATTGATCGAGTGACAAGTTCAGCAAGATCATGCAGATTTTTGAGCTGACGTCCGTAAATTCGTGTCCATAATAACATCGTAAAAGTAGGCCAAAACATTGAACGTATTCCTTCCTCTTTGTTCAGTATTAGCTATGATCTATATTATGAAACCTAACTGACATGGAATTGAAAGAATATTCTGGAAATATAAAACTATACACATATTAGAGTATTCCATGTTCGAGTCGTTCGGTATATGTCAACGTTGTTGTTGTGAACCCTGAAAATGGCCTGTATCACGAAGCTTTAGACAGATAAGCGGACTGCCATAGACTTTTTGGTCTGCACTGTCCATGATCATCCAGGACTTGAATAAATATCCCGGACCTATGAAACGAAATGAATGTAGACGGCGGATTGTACAAGAGAACCGAGTGTCAGTCGGCAATACAGGTTTCGATTTGTTTCGATTTGTTTCAAGTATGAGAATATCTATTACGGTACAGGTACTGTAACATTTTACTAAAAGTATGGGGTCGAAGTATGATATCATTCTGAATATTAATTAGCTACTGGTAGGGTTCTCATCTCAGAAACTTTACCTATTGCCGTTTAAATGTTTCTAAAATTTGTTTAGAATTAGAGTAATGGAATGGCGATAGCGATGTTTTGATTCTTGTTGTAAAAATGCGGGGTGTAATTCCAAAGAATTTTTATTGCTGGAATTTCGGTAAGTTGGTGGGTATTCATAAGAAGTATTTTCATTAACAATGAAATATTTAACTAAACGGGAAAGAGGTAAGTCTTTATGATAACTATATTTGAACAAAACAGAGCACATGCAGAGATGACTGTTGTCCGCGCTTCACATCGCAAAATTTGTTTTTGTCCCCTGTTGGGGAAAACTGACGTTTGTCAACTGTGTGATTTCCTGTCTATGTTGCGTTAAACGATAGGTGTATTTTGTTAAAACTTTTTCATTTTAAGTTTATCTAATTATCTAAAAAAGCAGGTGTGTTTTGTCTTATGGCCAGTGTCACAACTCCAAGACTATCCCTGAGTTTCAGTTGGTCGACTCTGACGATGAAGACTTCCTTGGATTTTCTGCGGAAGATATTCCCCCGGAAATTAAGATCGATGAGACCAGTTTGTCCGCATCTGAATGTGCCGATTTGAAAACTTGTAGCTTTAATCTGGGATAAATTAAATCCAGTACACAATGCCTCAGTAAATTGCATGTATGATGCTTTTATTTTATGCCGTTTTATGTTATACATGTATATTGTTATCGTAGTGCTCCTGGAATAAAATAAAGTGCTGTATTCTCATATATCCGTTTTACACTGTTGTATCAAATCGTCACTCACTTGAGCTTGTTGCCTGCTGTTCAGTTGTTCGTATTCCACATAAACGGCATGGTAATTTCAATAATATCACATGATTGAAAGTTCCTGGTTCACAATATATGACTGCCGACTCAAAATCAAGTCATTCAACAATGTTTAATTCTTGAAAAGAAAAACTTTTACCTGCATCCGATCGTCTTTCTGGTTTGAGATTTGGCCCGACTGTAGCTTTTCCATAATTTATAAATATACACTCAGTAAATATAACCTGATCCACTTCAGAAAATATACAGAAATCGACATTTCAATTCACCGGTAAATTAGATCATCTATGTAAGTTGTGATTGTATTCTGATCGGAGAATCATGACGAAAAGCTCAGCAAATATACAATCCCGTTTCTCAACGGTTTAGTGAAATTAATTCAGCCTTTCAGAGAATCTAGTTGAGAAAAGTTATAAAATATATTCATATGTTCAATATCATGATGATTTTGTCCGTGCAGTATGAGAACCATATCGTGGATGGATTTATTCCATTTTCGTAAAAAAAAATTTCTAAACACTACTAATATCCAAATTATAACCGCGGCATGCGATTGTTGACTCCAGGTCAGATCGACAGCCGGCTTCATCTGAAAATATATTAGCATAAAATGTATTCTATTTAATCACCAACGTATAAAAGTTAAAGGGGCCATGAATTAATGAGGGACGAGGAACCACCGTAAAGACTTGAACAGAAAAGGAGCGCCATGAAAATTTCCTAAGAGCGTGTCACGTCGACCATCGTTGTCGGTGATTTTTATGTTTCGTTCAAACATAATTCATTCGCACGCAGTTCTGCTTTCTCGGAAAATATTCACCGTGTTTTTCAAATAAAGGAATGCTGATTGAAAAAATGATATTTGATATGCGAACGCTGGAAACTGAAGAATGATTCAATAGCGGGCCGTGTGCAGACACTCGACCACGTGCGGGGGACTACCGTATATATTTTACCCGACTGCGGCGAAACGCGATCAAGTTAGGATAAAATTACAGGACTGCGGAGTTAATTGAATCAATTTTTTTCCTTATAGACTGTAAGTAATAGTAATTCAGTCTGATTATATTTTACCATTCCCTGTTGTTTCTCTGCGTTTACGAATAAGCATACGGCAACATACTAGTAACATCGGCACGAACTCCGTGGCGAAAACGGGAGTGTTCGAATTTATTGTTTCACAGGTATATTGAAAATACTCCCGTTTTCGTTTTATTAGGATGGACAAAATCACGACAGGGGAAAAATCGGCCGTTTTCGAATTAAATTTGGAAGGTGAATTAATAGGGAAATTACCGTATATGCAATAACACAAAAGAAAATTTATTCGCATATATTTGGGATGTCATGTGGTGCTAGGCATGTTTATTTGTTATTAGAGTTTACAAATCCCATCACCGTTTACATCATCCCCTCCAGGACACCAACCACATTCAATCATAATGAGAATTATTTAATGTCCATTATGTTTAATATTAACATGTTCTGTAGCCCATCCAATAGTAAATCTAATGGCTCTTCAGCCTGCCAAGTATTCTAATGGTTCTTCAGCCCACCAAGTATTCTAATGGCTCTTCAGCCCACCAAGTATTCTAATGGCTCTTCAGCCCACCAAGTATTCTAATGGCTCTTCAGCCTGTGAAATATTATAATGGCTCTTCAGTCCATCAAGTATTCTAATGGCTCCTCAGCCCACCAAGTATTCTAATGGCTCCTCAGCCCACCAAGTATTCTAATGGCTCTTCAGCTCACCTAGTATTCTAATTCTGCAGCCCACTAAATATTCTAATGGCTTTTCAGTCCATCAATTATTCTAATGACTCTACAGCTCATCCACTTATGCATGTTCAATATTGCATAATTCAATATATTAAACTCATATTTATACTAGCATTATTATAATCATTTATCCTATTGACAGACCATATGTACAATGTAAACCTCAGAGACCTCACAAAATCGTTCCAAGTAGCTTCTAGAAAGTAAAACCTGCTCCTCATTGTGCCCCAAGTTCCACAATTATCTAAAAATGTGGATAAACCATTTCAAAGAGATATAAACCCAATATGCAGGTATGACATGAAATAGAACACCCATTGATGAGGACTAGGACATGGTTTCAACCCTTTCTAATGTAGTTTCTTTCACTGTCATCCTGTCAGGTCGACCAATCAAATTGAGAACGTCTCATATGGCAGCCATGCATGCACAACTATAGCGTTTCACGTCAAACATATGATGTTCGCATGACATTCATGCTGCAGGCGCTATCCTCAAGGACAAGCATCATGCCGAAAGACAGTCGGTAAGCAGGAGATGGAAGGAGCAAGCTCCTCACAAATTCCAACAAACTTGCAGATGAAGAGATTTTGATTGACTGATTCACGCCCCAGGGGTGAAAATTCACACCTGTCTACCTCTCCCTGACAGGTAATTTTTGAAAGAGACAGGTAGAAATAAAGTACCTGTCTCCAGTGACAGGTAGCCAATAATATTTTTGTGGTTCTCTAATATCTTTGACAAAATTCATTCAAAACTCCTGCTAATTAATACATGTGGAAACAAGGTGTCAGTAATTTGTTAGCTTGCAACCAATACATGTACTTCACAATTTCAATGATCGCAAGTTCGGGTAATTCTTAAAGATGACGGGTAAACTTTTTGGTCACCTGTCATGTTTGACAGGCAAATCATTTTGAATATTTCGACCCCTGCGCCAGTGTTGAAACGCTTGATCAATGGGAGTCTAGGGCATTGTACTACCTAAATTTACATCTGTGAATCATGGATAATCTGTATATTGTACATATACATGTATTTCAAACAAATGATTATTAATCCTGTTGCAATTATCCTTGTGAATTTCTCGGACTATTATGACATGCCTGGTGATTTTTGCTCGGCGACATCATTCCAATAAATGAGTATTGAGCCCAGAGCTATGTACATTGGCTTTGATATCTGGAATCATTATATCTGTGGATCTGATTTTCTAACTCTAGCTGCTATGATCGAGGAAATGAAATATAATAATTGCTTG
Organism: Hanleya hanleyi; assembly: GCA_036873755.1. NCBI lineage: Eukaryota > Metazoa > Mollusca > Polyplacophora > Lepidopleurida > Hanleyidae > Hanleya > Hanleya hanleyi. The sequence continues at coordinate 129,767 of JAVTVY010042881.1, read as the reverse complement.
ATGAAGTTCTCTTTGACTGGCTGCTGTACCTGGTTTTATGGGAATTCTCAAGTTTCGAGATGGTGAAAACAGCAGAACTCTACATATATATGTACATATGAAGTGACAAATACATGGACCTGTCTCACATGACCTGTCTGCTGGCATGAAATGATAAATACATGTAGCATGTACCGTAAGGCCACTGTTAGTTGATTGTTTGTTTCTGATGACCCTCTAGCATCTGAATTTGAGGGGCAAATAATTAAAATTCATGTGGGTTTTAAGATTTTTACGTGTGAAATATCAGGGTATGAATTATAAAATGTTAAGGGCAGCCATTTCAAGGCCACTTTGGCCTTGCTGGCATCTAATTACCTAGAATTTGCAAAGGGCACCAAGGCAAACAGGGAGGACATACAAAGCCATTGGCTTGTGCATGGCCTTGGGTGTAATTCGCACCCTGGCGCCAAAGTGGCCTTGAAATGGCTGCCCTTAACATTTTATAATTCGTACCCTGAAATATCTCCTTTCCTTCATATTTACATGCGTTTGGTTTGCTGGATTCATAAATAATAATTATCGCACTCTGCATATCTGTGGCCTAAACTGGGACTACTTTGAACACTTTTGATCTTTCCATCTCAATCTCTCTGATACTTTTTATGAAGCAGCAATTCACACATTTACCAAGATTAAAGCTCTTACTGGGACAACAAATCCCATCAGCCATAAAAGGTTTGATAGGTTTCCTGTTATGGGTATTTTTGCTGATAAATGGAGTGTTCAAAGTTGTCCTGTGATTGGGGTTACTTTGAACGTGCATATATATTTGTTATGTCCATTCAAACCAACCAAAATTTAAAACCAACATTATTTCAAGTCATCTGTAAATTACACAAGTAAAGGTGGGACCAAAAAGAATGCCTATTAAAGGCCCTAGCTATTATCTCCAGGTACTGTAGAAATTTATGAACAGAACTGAAAAGTTGCACCAAAATCTATATGATCAGATGTGTAGAGACAGGACTATCTGATAGCACTGTATAAATGGAGAAATGGTATTAAAATGTCCAAACTAAATAAAAAGTCCAGATATACAGGCTAAATGCTTGGTCAGGCTGGCACATATGAAGGTATTTGAAGGTGAATAGATACTCTATGCAATGGATTAAATGGAGAATCTGTGAAGCATTTAATTATCAGAGTGCAAATGAAAGTTCTCAGAACACAAAATTTGAATATTTACTATTCCCTATTTAGGAGATTAGTAGCTGTGTTAAAACATAAATCTGAATTTGAACATCATAAATGAAATATTCTACACACTCTCAAAACAGAATGTTGAAATATCAATATTATTACTTGTTACAACAGGTCTAAATATATATATGTATAATCAATTATGTTCAAAATAGCGCCTGTTTACGATACCATCTACCTAGTATAATCCATGGCGTGTCCTCCTCCTCCTACTCCGCTTTATTCACTGCACAGCGAGTCGCATAGGTGTGGCGCGGGATAGGTTGGGGCGAGAGACCTGGGGTTGTCACTACCTGAGATTCCATGGGCCAATCTTGCACCCTACAGTAGAATGGGTCGACTGCGCATGCGCGATGAGTAGCATAGAAAGGGCATGCGATCTCCCTAGTAATAGTAATAGTTTACAACTGAGTATTAGAGGTACATGTACCACAAATTTCTATGAATTTTACGGCAATATATGCTACAGTTAGGCAACATATATTACCCCTCGGCCAAAATTTGGCCGAAGGGTATTGTCGTCGTCATGTACGTCTGTCCGTCTGTCCGTCTGTCCGTCTTGCCGTCCGTCCGTCCGTCACACCTTTCTCGTTACCAAGATATCTTCAGAAGGACTTACCCTAGGCACACCAAACTTGCAGTGCACATCCGTATGCGCGTGACGCAGAACCCTATTGAAATCTGGACCTGATTGGTTGGAAACTTTGGCGGCCATCTTTAATTTATGCGAAACCATCACAGCTTTCTCGTTACCAAGATATCTTTAGAATGACTTACCCTAGGCACACCAAACTTGCACTGCACATCCATATGCTCATGACCCAGAACCCTATTGAATCTGGACCTGATTGGTTGGAAACTTTGGCGGCCATATTTAATTTATGCGAAATCATTAATCTTGTGTATCTTAGGTACCATTTCACTGTTCCGTGTGTGAACTTGGTATAGATCATCGATGCATCAAGAAACTTCAAAGGAATGACCAAACCAGTTTCCCTGATTCGGTGGAAACCTTGGCGGCCATCTTTAATTTATGCAAAATCTTTAATGATATATATCTTTGATACCATTCAAGTGTTCTATACGAAACTTGGTATACAGCATCGATGTATCAAGAGACCTGCAATGTATAACCACATCAGTTCCTCTGAGTGGCAGGAAGGATGGGCGGCCATCTTTAATTTATGCGAAATCATTAATGATCTCTGTCTCTGATACCGTTCGAGTGCTCGATGTAAAATTTGGCATGTATCATCGATGCATCAATAGACTTACGATAAATGGCAGTTCTGGTGTTTCTGATTGGGCGGAAACCTTGGTGGCCATCTTTAATTTATGCAAAATCTTTGATGATGTATATCTTTGTACCATTTCAGTGTTCTATATGAAACTTGGTATACAGCATCCATGTATCAAGACACTTGCAATGAATAACCACATCAGTTTCTCTGAGTGGTGGGAAGGATGGGCGGCCATCTTTAATTTATGCGAAATCATTAATGATCTCTATCTCTGATACCGTTCGAGTGCTCGATGTAAAATTTGGCATATATCATCGATGCATCAATAGACTTACGATAAATGGCAGTTCTGGTGTTAATGATCTCTATCTCTGATCAACAGACTTATGTAATGAATACCGACTTCTCTGATTGGACATAAACCTTAGAGGCCATTTCTAATGGCAAATTTTTTCATAATCTGTATATTTGTCACTTGACTGCTTGGTGTTCCTGACGTCTTGCTTCAAATTGAATACATTATGAATGGCTGGCGCCCAGAGCCGAGGGGTTTTCAGATGCGCAGCTTCATATTAATGATTAATTTCACTGTAATTACTTGAGTCAACTGATGATAAGGGCTGGTTAATAAATATCGGACATGATACGAGTTTGCCTCATTATATTTTATCTCTGGCTTTCTATATACAGGTATATTAACTCAAATTATACCAAATCATTTCTGATAAGGAGGTCTGTTTGAATGGAAACTAAAATGTCAGATATCTCCAAGTCGGGGTTCCAATTCTGAACATCATCACATCCTCATTTATCGAACAAAGCCCCAAACAATCGCTGTCACATAACCAAAAAGGTCACATCCAATCACCAGACCACACAATACTCCACAAGACCAGAGTGCATATATGCTTGAGCAGAAATTAAAGATGGAAGTCTGAGCTCTATACATTGTGTATATCAATGATATACATGTATACCTGTGCAATGCTGAAGAGTGCAGAGCTGTCAAGCACTAAGCTTACATTTAGGTAGCACAGCTTAGCTATGCAACCCAAGATGATCAGCCAATAAGTATGGCGTTAATAGTCCAGTACGTCATCGGTCAGAAAATATTTGGACACATAGCTGTGCCAGCACCTAGAACATGTAACTTTGCAGTTCACCTCTCATAGCTATTTTACATGCTGAAGAAGCCATATTCGCGATGTATCCCAAGGCCAAAGAAAATCTTTTTTATTTTTTCTGGTAGGTGCATGATGAATCATAACCCTTTGTTGGCAAATATATTTGCTGCGACATATGACCCGCCACATCAGGTATCCTGGCTTTCCACTCAAACATATAAAAAAAATTCAGCACTCATTTTGTTTAGATACAGTGGTCAGAAATTAGGTCATTCCATCCCATACTATTACATCAAACTCGGTACATATGTAGGTGAGATAATCAAACTTTTTTTTTTCCTTTTAAAATTTGAAAAGGGTGTTTTGATAGTTTGAGTGTTAAATTTTTTTGATAACCATTTCTCGCACAGTCCGGTGAAATGGCCAATATTCACCAGAAGTAAAGTCCAATTGGAGTTGTATAGAAACAACACCTGCATCACATGATATTTTTCAGTTTTAAAGCAGCCACGTGATTGGTCAGTTCAGTTTTAGCTGCACGAGAGATCGAAACTCCGAATGACCACTTCTATTTTCAATTTACTCGTAACAGCTCTGCTTGCAAATTTACGCACCACAACACCTGCCAGTTTTTGTCGTCTTGTTCAGAGTTCCGGCCTCTCGTACAGCCAAACCTGAACAGTTTTGTTGAGTGGTTTGGCATCAGGGTCTTGATCATACATAGTAGAAAAAGGCACCACCGGAGCTACAATTGTACATGCATATACATGTATGCAACTACATGTGTATGCATAGCATGTTGCTGCAGGGATGATATAGCTTATATACTGCTGTACAGGTACATTTATCAGAGTTTGTACAGTAAAGAAATAATGAAATAACTTACATCCTCTTGTTCCTATGCTGGTCGGAAAGAGATCAACACACACGTTCAACTGCTATATCCACCTGTTATTAAGGGTATACGTATAACATTCAACGAGCTCCTTTGTCGGCAAAAGGACAGCCCTGGAAAGCCAATTTCCTTTTATGCTCTTTGAAGACGTATTGATTATTGGTTGCTCCTTCGTGATTTTTTCTTCCCATTTCCTCGTGGATGTTCCCGCTATAGTGGATGCTGATATAAGCTAAATCCACCTTTAATACCTTGAGGGGATTTTCTTTTATCGAACAACCAGGAGATTACTGTCCCTTGGATAAAATAACTGATCTAATATTCCGGATTGATGTTTTTCTCACTCAAAAGCATTGAACAGCAGGCTTACAGACTGTAAGCCACACCAAAGATGAGTTTGCACGCCCGCTAGCTTTTGTCCTTCAACAGCAAGTCTGGCAAGAAGTTATTCACAGAGATACATGTAGTAATTAATGCATGCATAGAAAGTCAAGCTCTGCTGGATTGCAAAACTATAATATGGTTTAGTGTTTGCGATTTGGTGTAGAATAAAGTTGAAAATAATCACCATTTTTCAAACCTGATCATTGAATGAAGCAATAAAGTATATAAGAATGGATATTTTGAGTCATCCAGGCGATTATTTGTTCGTGTTCGTGTTAATAAAGTATATAGTTATATATGGTAACATTCCTGCTGATAATTAGTAATTACGGTATAATGAGCTCATCTTACGTATACTTGGAGTACTTCATGATCTATTATTGTCATCCCAGCCTTATCTGTGTTCATGATCCTTACGCCAGAGACTGTGCCTTGACAGTAAGCTACAATTTATAGTAGATTATTTATCAGATACATACATACAAGAACTGTTCTCTATCATGGATACTGATGTGAATCATGGAATAATTCATGAAGAAAAAATAACCTTGTATACATGCATATACATGTACATTCACAGGCCTCACCGTTTGCGATATCCAGGAGAGCTAAAAATACTCCCCCTAAAGTTGCCGAGGAGTGTGATTCACTCTCCCAACAATCGTCCTCCTAAATATGCCAAGGAGAGTGATACTTACATACCAATACTGTACCTCAAGTCTGTATGATTGGATACCTTCATAAATTAGGCTTGCAAGTTGCAATAGTATCAGTGCTTAAGTTGTGCCAGTAACGTTCGTCGACATAATTACATGCAATGGATATTGTGTTTTTATGGAGACAAAAATCCTTTAATCTATTATCAATATGAATTTGATCGATAGCACAAGATTGCTGTTTGGATTTCCGATTCGTTCAGAGTAAATTGAATTTTGCTTCAGGAAGTTTGCTTAGTTGTAAAGTACATGTATACAGTATCCATTCCAAGCATTTTGTCAGTCAGTTGATATTAAAAAGTCACTTTAAAATGAATGTGAAAAGAAGTGTTTTGTTGTTATCTTCAGATGTTTATTAAATATAATTAAAATCTCCATAAATTGACTAGAAATCACAAATTTCATTAAACACGTAACCACATAACGTGCATATTTATGAAAGTCCGCCTCAGCTTTTTCCCGTAAAGACGTCGAAATCTTGTCTGCATGCCTGGCACATGTTTTGCACCAAATCTTAACCACATTTTCTGTGCCATTGCGCGTCTCTGTCTTGTACTCAATAACACTGCCGGTACCCCATCGCAGGAAAGTTTTTAACTGCACATTTAAGGACATCGTCAAGGCCTTTTCTCAAGGCCGTCATGCAGTTTTAAACAAGCAAGAATATCACGCTGACAACCGACAAGGAGGCTGCCATTTGTAATGCATTACCAAATGTACCTCAATGACAGGAGAGTGTCAGAAAAATGGCGAGGTGCTGTTGCTTTCTTGACAGAAGTCACAGACGCGTGTTCTGGGAAAGTGCCGACCGTCTTTTGATTGAGAAAAGATTTTGGATTAATTAACGCTCACAGAATGGCAGTTTGCACATCTTCAAGATGCATAACATGAGGTGCGCGAATTTTCGCGCACCCAACTCGAAAATTGGGTGTGTGATGGTGCGCGATGGTGCGCAAGCGCTATAGCGCTCCCCAAATGGCGAGGCCTGCAGTCAGCTCAGTTAGCCACAGCAATCAGCATTGCTGAGGCCAATGCCACTGCAGCAGTTTTTACCCCTCGGCCAATTTTGGCCATGGGGTATTGTCGTCGTCTTGTACGTCCGTACGTCCGTACGTGAGCGAGATAGCCGGAGAACGGTTCCACTGAAGAATTCCAAATTTGGTATGCTTATTTACCTAGTCAAGGACCAGAAGCCTATTTAATTGGGACCTGATTGGGTGAAAACCTTGGCGGCCATCTTTAATTTTATGCAAAATGGATAATGATCCATATCTCGGAAACTATTCAACTGTTCAATACGAAAGTTGGTATACATCATCGATACATCAAGCAACTTTCAATGGATTACCAAACCGGCTTTTCTGATTAGCTGGAAATCCTGGAGGCCATCTTTAATTTATGCGAAATCGATAATGATACATATCTCTGTTACCATTCAGTTGTTTTATATGAAAGTTGGTATACATCATCGATACATCCAGATACTTTGAATCGGGACCTGATTGACCGAAAACTTTGGCGGCCATCTTTAATTTATGCAGAATCTTTAATGATATATATCTCTGATCCAATTTAAGTGTTCTATACCAAACTTGGTATACAGCATCGATGTATCAACTGACTTGCAATGAATAACCACATCAGTTCCTCTGAGTGGGGAGAAGGATGGGCGGCCATCTTTAATTTATGCAAAATCATTAATGATCTCGTTCTCTGATACCGTTCAAGTGAACGATGTAAAATTTGGTATACATCATCGATGCATCAAGAGACTTACGACAAATGACAGTTCTGGTTTCTCTGATTGGGCGGAAACCTTGGTGGCCATCTTTAATTTATGCAAAATCTTTAATGATGTATATCTCTGATACCATTTCAGTGTTCTATACGAAACTTGGTAAACAGTATCAAGAGACTTTCAATGAATAACCACATCAGTTCCTCTGAGTGGCGGGAAGGAAGGGCAGCCATTTTTAATTTATGCGAAATCATTAATGATCTCTATCTCTGATACCGTTCAAATGTTCGATGTAAAATTTGGTATACATCATTAATGCATCAAGAAATTTATGTAATGAATACCGGTTTCTCGGATTGGACGGAAATCTTAGGGGTCATTTCTAATTGCAAAATTTTTGATAATCTGTATATTTGTGACTTGACTGCTTGGTGTTCCTGATATCTTGGTTCAAATTGAATACATTATGAATGTACCCAGAGCCGAGGGGTTTTTTGATGCGCAGCTTCGTATTAACATTGTGTTAAATGGGGAGTATTTCAATGTGACAAGAATTTTTTCCTACGAAGTAGGCTCTCATTTGCAAATTGTCCGGTAATGAGTGAGTCAGTCCATCTGAATCCTTTCGTCGGCAAAATAAGGAGAACTGTTGCCATTAGAACCTTGATTTTTGGCATGAATGTGCATTAGTGTATTGTTACCAGCAAGTTCTGAGCTGACCTACTTTTGATGAAAATTTGACCTACTTAGGTGACCTATAACATTACGCTTGAACTCCGAAGTCATCTAGCTGACCTATAACATTATGCTTGGACCCTCAAGTCATCTTCCTCACCCTACTTCGTAGGTCCTGTCACGTTAGTCACACTACTCATGTGCTGTAGCAGGAATCCTAATTATTGGGGCTGCATATACATATACGCATAACTGAAACTGTTTGTGAATGTGTCTCGAAGTGTAAATGTTTTCCCTGGACAGAGATTATACTGATTTCTGTTTGTATTGTTATAATGTTATATTTGTGGTTATTGCCTTCCTACATGTATGATGATTTGGTGACACAGATGTCATTTTTTTCTTTTTATCATGAAACTGGTCAAATTTACTAGTAATACCTGAATTGAAGAGCTTAATATAAAATTATCAATGAAGGTATTGATTTTGTCTACCACTACCAGTATCTGACTTATATAGTTTGCATACCTGACATATGTAGTTTGCATAAGCTTTTTCTTTCAGATATCTGCTGCTCAGTAAAAAGTTGTTCTAGGTCACGCCTCAGTGTCCCAGATAAAAAGGTGACTTTTAGGGATGGCCATCAGTGAGTGGCATCAATTGGTGTTATGGCCATTTTGCAATGATGATAAATTTATCGGGAAAACTGTAAAGAAAAAAAAAAAAATCTTATTTGACTTTTGATGTATTATTCGGATGTTACCTGTTCCATGTGACCAACTTTCTTATATATATATAAAGTTCAAACATTTTTTTCTTTTCTTCTTTTCTGAGAAAAATTGAGCTGCATCAGGCACTTCAAAGGTCCTAATACATGCGTTTGTATTGGAGTGGTAGAGAGTGGCATGTGTTTCAGAGCCCTGTGTGTCCAGTAGATGATTGTGAAAAACAACAATGGATGATAGAATTCTGGAGTAGGATTGGTGTGATGAATTTGAGGTGGTTAAGGTATTTTCTTTCATTCTTGGTGGCTAATTGAATATCAAATTCCTGATAATTCAAAATAATTTCATCTCTTGCTATATTCCTACACGAACCAACATATTTTTCTGAAAGTTGTTGAATTCTATAAATAAAAGATCTGATCTTTCATAAAGTTGGGGAAAAAATTGCCTGCCCGAAGGATATGTGACATTAACATGAAAAAAGTCCTTTGTGTGTGACGATAAGAAAGCTGACTTTTTGGTTGTTTTTCCATAATCTGTGAAATCAGGTTAAGTTTACATACTGAAAAAAAGATCAATAATCATAAAAACAAATTTAAGATTAATCAAAATGTGCTCTATTTTAGTATTTTTGATGCATACATGTATATTCCACGGATGTTCTGAAGTAACAAAAATGGGACTCCTCAAACCAAAATTATATTTTCACACTACATGTGTATATTTAAGTTGAGTTGGATTATTTGAAAGAACCAAGATTGGTTTTGGTTTGAGGTATCATTTATTTATTTTTTTATATGCCCGTCAAATTTGACGGGACGTATTATGGTATGGTGTCGTCCGGCGGTCCGTCCGTTAACTTTTTCTCGTCAACGCAACTCGTCCTAGAGTTTTCAGTGGATTCTTCTGAAATTTGGTACACCTGATCGGTACCATGCGTAGATGTGCATGAGCTTTTTTCGGACCGATTCGACGTTTTCTTGAGTTACTCCCCTTGATTTTGGTCTGAAATCCTTGTATTTGGCACCTACTGTCTTCGTCAACGCAACTCGTCCCAGAGTTTTCAATGGATTCTTCTGAAATTTGGTACACATGATCGGTACCATGTGTAGATGTGCACGAACTTTTTTCGGTCAGATTCGACATTTTCTTGAGTTACTCCCCTTGATTTTGGTCTGAAATCCTTGTATTTGGCACCTACTGTCTTCGTCAACGCAACTCGTCCCAGAGTTTTCAATGGATTCTTCTGAAATTTGGTACACATGATCGGTACCATGTGTAGATGTGCACAAACTTTTTTCGGTCCGATTCGACGTTTTCTTGAGTTACTCCCCTTGATTTTGGTCTGAAATCCTTGTATTTGGAACCTACTGTCTTCGTCAACACAACTCGTCCCAGAGTTTTCAATGGATTCTTCTGAAATTTGGTACACATGATCGGTACCATGTGTAAATGTGCACAAACTTTTTTCAGCCCGATTCGACGTTTTCTTGAGTTACTCCCCTTGATTTTGGTCTGAAATCCTTGTATTTGGCACCTACTGTCTTCGTCAACGCAACTCATCCGGGAGTTTTCAATGGATTCTTCTGAAATTTGGTACACATGATCACTATCATGTGTAGATGCACATACACTTTTTTCGAACCAATTCAACACTTTCTTGAGTTATCCGCCCTTGATTTTAGTCTGGAATACTTTTATTTGGCACCTAGTCCTCGTCAACGAAACTCGTCCTAGGGGTTTCATTGCATTCTTTTGAAATTAGGTGCACATGATTGGTGCTGAGTGCACATGTGCACAAACTTTTTTCGAGTTGATTCAACAGTTCCTTGAGTTACTCCCCTTGATTTTGGTCTGAAATCTTTTATTTGCCACATACTGACCTCGTGAATGCAACTCGTCTCAGACTTTTCAATGGATTCTTTTGAAATTTGGTACATATGGTCGGTACCATGTGTAGATGTGCACAAACTGTTTTTGAGCTGATTCAACATTTTCTTCACTTTACTCCCCTTGATTTTAGTCTGAAATCCTTGTATTTGGCACCTACTGTCATTTTGGCCCAATTCATCAGGCTGATGAGGTTACTTTTGCAGCTTATGCTAACAAAAATTTTGTTTTAAAGTTACTGATACATACATAAGCGCATAACCGGGGGTGGGTGAATATGCACCCCCGCAGAGTAAGAGTAACTGGAGTTCTACTTTCTCCTACAAATACCGCTCCAGGCCCTTATGTTGTTTATCGACTGTATTTTTTTACGGGCATATTTTGGGTTGAATTGAACTCTTGTTTTTTTAGCTGCAAGGGAAAATCGCTATACCAGCATCGTCCTGGGAGCACATTTTGAGAAATCAAAATCCATTTTTATGTAAATGACCATCACAATTTTTTCAAGGCTGATTTTTCAGTATGTAAACTTTAAGAAAACATAGATTTTGGAATAAAAAGAAAAATAAGACTTTTTCCTATCATCACATAATCCTTTTTACCCCTCAGCCTATTAGGCTGTTTGGGTTCTGTCGTCGGCATTAAAATATGTCAGGTCAGTCGGTTGTCAGCAATTCTTGTGACCGTTCTAGAAACTTCAAATTTGGTGCACAGGATTGTTGGGTGGTCAACCACAAGCATAAAGAATTTTATTTTCATTTATTTTTTTTTACAGTCCGTCAGTCAAGAGTTATACTTAACTAGTAGTAGTAGTAGTAGTTCTTTATTATTTATAGTGGCAGGTACATAACAAAACAAATATATCAAACATTACACAACACCACCCAGTCCATACAGGCTTATCCGCCACTTTAAACAAATGAATATTTGAATCACGTGGCACGGTACGCATATAAAACATTTCTCCTTTTGACAAAAGCTTTCCGGATAAAATGACCAAATTTCCTTGTATGGTTTTCAAAGAGCTATCTATTAAAGAGCCAGAAGCCTATCGAAAATGAAATTGTTCAGACGATTTGTATGGTTGCTATGGTAACAATCTTTTTTTAATGATCAATTTTCCTTATTTTTTTTTATTCAGTCCATCAGTCAAGAGCCAGTCTCTGGCATGTTATACATAAACATTTCATTGTAATGAAATATACTAGCATGCCAAGTCGTCGAGTTCAAATTGAATGAATCAGGAATGGCTACAGTGTCGGGGCATGTCTCACTGTTAAAATGTGTACTTTACAATTCATAAAATTCACCAATCAACCAATTACAACCCATTTCAAGACTGCATGTACATGTATAATGTATGTAGCATCAAACATGATTGGCCAGAGCTGATTGTCGTGAGATATTCAAGCCTTAAAACAGTTGCCCAAGAGCCGAGGGGTTTTCAGATGCGCAGCTTCGTATCAAGCTTCTCGCCAGGCTTGCTAGAAACAGAGTTTAATTACATCTCTGGATGGAAGTTGTAGCATGAACATGATGTATGTGTTTAATACCCTGGTTAGCATGACTGATGATGAATCTAACTAGGTACTAAAATAAACTGAGGATAAAGTTTCTGTCCACCTACAGGGATGACAGGATTAGCCACTGAAACTTGTACAGCTTTAATCGGATTGTCGCTGCCATGGCAAGTGCAAATTGGCATGATCTAGATCTCAGCCAAGCACTTCGTCATCATGATATAGATAGAGGATATTTGCTGTTCATGGACATGATGACTATCATACATATTATATTTAGTGAGTGAGAAAATTGATAGGCGAATCTCTCTTTTCGACTTTACTTATAATAATAATAAACTTTATTTAAACACGGACAAGCCGTCAGTTTACACTGGTTTTCAGGAAAGCCGTGGGCTAAAATACATATAAGAGAAGATAAGCGACTACATTGTAGATACATTAATAAAAGGTAAAAACAAGCACAAGAGAATTAATAAGTGAATAAATATTTATATGTATATAATTTAAAATATATCTCCATCTAAGCAGGAATTATAATTTAAAATATATATAATGATGATAAAGAAAATACTAACCAGAAGAAATATACATATCCATATAAAATTGAGCACAACTACGTTTAAAACAAGATAAAGTTTCTGAGTGGCGGATATTTAGGGGAATGGCATTCCATAACATGGCACTAGATACACTAAAAGAACCCTGGTGTAGATTTGCAGGACTAAAAGGTATTCTCAGCATAGTAGGGTCATAAGAGCGTGTCCTAGTACTTCTAGATAACTGTAAAAGTAAAAGATCTGATAAATATGAAGGAGCCAAGCCATTAAGGGCCTTAAAAACCAAAACAGATTCTTGAAATTGTAAACGATATCTAAAAGGTAGCCATTTGAGATTTAAAAATAAAGTATGGGATGGGACCGAAAAATCACAATCTAAAATAAGGCGAGCAGCACGTTTCTGGAGTCGCTTAATTCCTAATTCTTAGACAAAAGAATTCCTCCGGTGCATCAATAGTTACATTGACACGTGACTCGGTATAATTCTATGGTCCGTAATCTCCCTCTTCAGTCTATATTGACAGCATTGTGCACACTGTATCTATTGATAAGGCTACCAGTGTAAATATGGTCAATATGCATCAATTATCCTACTGTTCCAAGAAAGGCTACCAGTGTAAATATGGTCAATATGCATCAATTATCCTACTGTTCCATGAAAGGCTACCAGTGTAAATATGGTCAATATGCATCAATTATCCTACTGTTCCATGAAAGGCTACCAGTGTAAATATGGTCAATATGCATCAATTATCCTACTGTTCCATGAAAGGCTACCAGTGTAAATATGGTCAATATGCATCAATTATCCTACTGTTCCATGAAAGGCTACCAGTGTAAATATGGTCAATATGCATCAATTATCCTACTGTTCCATGAAAGGCTACCAGTGTAAATATGGTCAATATGCATCAATTATCCTACTGTTCCATGAAAGGCTACCAGTGTAAATATGGTCAATATGCATCAATTATCCTACTGTTCCATGAAAGGCTACCAGTGTAAATATGGTCAATATGCATCAATTATCCTACTGTTCCATGAAAGGCTACCAGTGTAAATATGGTCAATATGCATCAATTATCCTACTGTTCCATGAAAGGCTACCAGTGTAAATATGGTCAATATGCATCAATTATCCTACTGTTCCATGAAAGGCTACCAGTGTAAATATGGTCAATATGCATCAATTATCCTACTGTTCCATGAAAGGCTACCAGTGTAAATATGGTCAATATGCATCAATTATCCTACTGTTCCATGAAAGGCTACCAGTGTAAATATGGTCAATATGCATCAATTATCCTACTGTTCCATGAAAGGCTACCAGTGTAAATATGGTCAATATGCATCAATTATCCTACTGTTCCATGAAAGGCTACCAGTGTAAATATGGTCAATATGCATCAATTATCCTACTGTTCCATGAAAGGCTACAAGTGTAAATATGGTCAATATGCATCAATTATCCTACTGTTCCATGAAAGGCTACCAGTGTAAATATGGTCAATATGCATCAATTATCCTACTGTTCCATGAAAGGCTACCAGTGTAAATATGGTCAATATGCATCAATTATCCTACTGTTCCATGAAAGGCTACCAGTGTAAATATGGTCAATATGCATCAATTATCCTACTATTCCATGAAAGGACCATCAGGCTTATACTGATAATTCTCGTAACTTCAAGTCGAAAATAGTCTAGTTACATGTATTACTGATAAAAATATTTTCCATACTGTAACCCACTGGTTAACATGCAGAAAATATGAACCTTAAATTTACGCCGGGGATCCCGCATCAATGCACCTGTTGATGCGCCAGGGCAAATGTTTTGTCTAATGATTAATGGGGTAAAGACGGTTTATTCCTTTCAAGAATGTGATTTGTCAAGTTCAGTGTGGAACATTTCACTGCAAAACTTTTCACTGATATCTTCTTCACTGATATCTTCATTGATGACAATAACAAGAGTAGTAGAAGTTATACCAGCCTTTCGTTTGAGAAGATAAATATTTCCATGAGCCCATACAGTGCTGATGAAAATATTTATCTTCAAGATGAAATACCTGCCTGTATAGATCCACACAATAGAGTGGTATAATGAATTTATTACATTGAAGAGCCATTTTCCTCCTTGGTTTAACATATCGTCAACCCGAAAGAAAGATGGACATAATCAGTGTTGAAAAACATGCGTCAGACATGCAGCTTTGATTGCTTTTCAGCTGTTCAGCGATGAACAAAATTGGATGAAATATTTAGCTGGCATTCCCACATCCCTGTTCATGTGGAAAATACAGCTTCCGATGATAATTTATTTTTGATTTTCATCCATATGCATTTGTGTTGCATGCAAATCCTTGATTATTGTATACTTTGTATTGAATTATCATGCACTTGTACCCGACTCCAAGAGTCCAAGTGGGAGTCTTTCTACAATAAATTCCATTCTGTATGGACACACGTGTTCTTGACAGCATTGGTATATGAGAAATCTTAATTGGTACCGTACATGTATACCAAATGTAACTGGAGGAAACTGGCAATATGGTGTGATGCACTAGGGTAATTAACCAATCAAAACCATGCAAATTACTCTGAAATGTGACACCATACATCATTATCATCCTCATAGATTCCAAATCTCATTGATATATAGGGTAATAAATACATGTATGTTAGTGCTGAGAAGTCCTACCTGGATTTCAAAACAATAAAATCCAAAGGGTATCGGTTTGCTCTTATAAACTAGCTATTAGGACAGGCATATAGGAGCTCTAGACCATACTATACAATTACAGTCTTTTGATGAGGTCAATATGTGGTTTTGTGGACCTGAGAAAACAATATTCACCGAGGCCGAAGCCGAGGTGAATATTGTTTTCTCAGGTCCACAAAACCACATATTGACAGATATCAAAAGACTATAATTGTTTTATTATATGACACTGACGTCTCTTTCTCGTTAAATTGGTGAAAGCAGTTAGAATATAGCATATAGTAGGCATTTGCTTTGCTCCCGACGATCTCGTGTAAACCGATGGCCCATCCAACGACTATTTTCATTGGCTGAGCAGGCGCATACGTCATGCCGAGTCAATATCACATTTATGGACAAGCTCCGGAGTCAATATGGAAAATTAGCGACAGCCACGTGACGGCGAATGGTCCAATGGTAAAAGAGTAACATGCACAGTCCTATAATAAATTGTATTATGGACACATGTATACATCGATGGGGTGAACTTTCCAACTCCAGCAGTACTTAACATTACATGCTAGATACAATGTTTAATTGACATGCTCTTATGCACCTAAAATAGAGAGCAAAAATAAAAGTATCAAGCCTCGAATTTGGGAATAAAAATGACATGCACAGTGTGCAACCAAATTTCTCATGTACATGCACAGCAATATGCCCATATGCACAGGAAAAACTTTTACGAAACACCTGAGTTTTTTTTTTTCCATTAAATCATTTTACATATATTTATCCTGAAATCTGAAAATTTACGAGTTTGGGCTCTACTAATGCCAGGTACTGGTATGTCCGATGTTGACTTGTTGTTGTTGCGGAGTCTTCAACTCTTCTGGAACATTGTCAGAAATCATCTACGGATTCAACTGCAGCCCAACTCTCACTCCCCAATTTCTCAGCAGGGTGCATTTATTTGCCAGACAACTGCCGAAAAAAGTTTGAAAGCTGCTTTGTATTTGCTTCATTTCTTACAGTTTGGAAATGTGACACGAGGTGACAGCTGATTAAGAAATAATGGGGAGTGTCTGAGGTGGGAGAGGCCCCAGATAAAAATACCCTCAGGGGTACTTCATTGCACATCTTGTAGAATAAGCAAGCTCTGTATGAAAAGCATTTACCCTAGGATAATATTTTCCCCTTGTCGAGTGGAGAACTTCTGCCAGCAATTTTTACAGACGAATGGCAGCCTGGCGTAAGCTACTCGCATAGGAATCATCGATGATCCATTTTTCGACATTTTGCCCATAAATGTAGCTACGTGCACTGATGATCAAAATTTGTGTGCACCATCAAAAATATGTGCATTAATTTGTGCACTGCTAATTTCGAGGTTTGTATATATAAAAAATATAATTATGCCCCCCCTCTAACTAGAGGGGGGGCATATAGCGATCGCTTTGTCCGTCCGTCTGTCCGTCTGTCCGTCCGTCCGTCTGTCCATCCGTCTGTCCGTCTGTCCGTCCGAATTTCTTGTCCGGGCAATATCTCGGTTAATATTTGATGGACAGGATCGAAACTTGCATGGAATGTGGCCAGTGGCTCGTAGTTGTGCAGCGTGGAGTATTTTCCGAGTTCCGGTATAATTTTCAAGAGTTATGGCCCTTTTTCTGAAATCTCTGTGAATGGGACTTGTCCGGGCTGGATCTTGGTTAATATTGTATGGACAAGTATGAAATTTGCATGAGACGTGGTCAATGACCCACAGTTGTGCAGCGTAAAGTTTCTCCACGTTTCGCGTATATTTTCAAGAGTTATGGCCCTTTGTTCCTGAATTCTCCGTGAATTGGGACTTGTCTGGGCTGGATCTCGGTTAATATTGTATGGACAATTATGAAATTTGCAGGATGTGTGGTCAGTGCCCTGTAGTTGTGCAGCGTGAATTTTCTCCGCGTTTCGCATATATTTTCAAGAGTTATGTCCCTTTTTTCTTCAAATCTTTGTGAATTGGAACTTGTCCGGGCTGGATCTCGGTGAATATTGTATGAACAATTATGAAATTTGCAGGATATGTGATCAGTGCCCTGTAGTTGTGCAGCGTGAAGTTTCTCCGCGTTTCGCATATATTTTCAAGAGTTATGGCCCTTTTTTCTTCAAATCTTTGTGAATTGGAACTTGTCCGGGCTGGATCTCGGTGAATATTGTATGAACAATTATGAAATTTGCAGGATATGTGATCAGTGCCCTGTAGTTGTGCAGCGTGAAGTTTCTCCACATTTCGCCTATATTTTCAAGAGTTATGGCCCTTTTTTCTTCAAATCTTTGTGAATTGGGATTTGAGGGCTGGATCTCGGTTAATATTGTATGAACAAGTATCAGGTCAGTGACCCATAGGTGTGTAGCGTGAAGTTTCTCTGTTTTCGGTTATATTTTCAAGAGTTATGGCCCTTTGTTTAAACCTAAGTGAATGGGATATATTTATTTGTCCAAGCTGGATCTCAGTCCATAACTGATTTGAACCAGGAAAATGGCTATATTATATGTTATTCTACTTTCCAAAGCAGACAACATAGGTCCTGAAGTATGAAATTGCCCCAAAAACAGTGAATTGGGTACAAAATTCACTGATCGCTTCATAATTTCACCACAATATACTCCCAAGGAATGTAGGTCTCATAACCAGGTCACATTTTCGGATTTGGCGAAAGCCCTGGCGACCATCTTGCATCGAAGCATCGTATTATCACTTGTTGCTTGATATTTGGAATATGTACATGTATTATGTGAGACATGGCAAAAAAGTGACCGAAACAGAATTTTTATAATTATCCAAATTAGACCTCCACCAACCAATAAAGAACAGAACAATGGCGGGGCAGTGTCGGATTAAAGTGGAAGGGGGGGGGGCATACAATTGAGCAATCTCTGATTGCTTCCTTCCTGTGTTTTATTTAATTCTTTTTTAAACATTGAAAATAATGTTGAGACATGTTCAGGGAGATTTCTCAGCAGTTATCATGATTGCATTCGGACCCCATGCTGGATTTTGTCACGCCATTTTGGGTGTGCCCAATTCTCTTATTTCAGGGTTTGAAATTACATGCAACTCCTGGCATTTTCTTGTTGTTGTTGTTGTTCATCTGTTAATCCACTCTTAACACGATGGGTATTTTTTACTGGTGCTACAAGACGAAATCACATGGTACCGTGCTATGTTCCCACATTGCTGATTGTTCTCTTATGCTTGAGATACTGGACAGCGGGTGGCGTTCAATCGATCAATCTGACTTTTCCAACTCATTGGTGCAGAGTAAGACATTTTATGTCTTGCCGAAATTAGCAGGATTAGCATATCCAAATGAGTAATAACATTGAAAGTCATTGTTGAGATATGTTCCGGATCTCATGGTATGTACAGGTGACATATGTCTTTAATTTGGGTACTAGTAGATCTCTCTCTGGCACATTCTGATAGGCCAGTCTCTACCATATAATGCTCTTATTATGCCCCCCCTCTAACTAGAGGGGGGGCATATAGCGATCGCTTTGTCCGTCCGTCTGTCCGTTCGAATTTCTTGTCCGCGCGATATCTCGGTTAATAATTGATGGACAGGTTTGAAACTTGCATGGAATGTGGCCAGTGGCTCATAGTTGTGCAGTGTAGAGTTTTTTCCAAGTTCCGGTATCATTTTCAAGAGTTATGGCCCTTTTTCTGAAATCTCTGTGAATGGGACTTGTCCGGGCTGAATCTTGGTTATCAGGTGAATCAGTGCCCCACAGTTGTGCAGCGTAAAGTTTCTCCCCGTTTCGCCTATATTTTCAAGAGTTATGGCCCTTTGTTCCTGAAATCTCCGTGAATTGGGACTTGTCCGGGCTGGATCTTGGTTAATATTGTATGGACAATTATGAAATTTGCAGGGTATGTGGTCAGTGCCCTGTAGTTGCACAGCGTGAAGTTTCTTCGCGTTTCGCATATATTTTTAAGAGTTATGGCCCTTTCAAGTCATCAAGTCTTTGTGAATTGGGACTTGTCCAGGCTGGATCTCGGTTAATATTGTATGGACAAGTATGAAATTTGCAGGATATGTGGTCGAGTGCCCTGTAGTTGTGCAGTGTGAAGTTTCTCCGCGTTTCGCTTATATTTCAAGAGTTATGGCCCTTTTGTTCTTGAAATCTTTGTGAATTGGGACTTGTCCGGGCTGGATCTCGGTTAATATTGTATGGACAATTATGGAATTTGCATGATATGTGGTCAGTACCCCATAGTTGTGCAGCATGAAGTTTCTCTGCTTTCGGTTATATTTTCAAGAGTTATGGCCCTTCGTTCATCAAACCTAAATGAATGGGATATATTTATTTGTCCAAAGCACATTCCAAAGTAGATCACATAGGTCCTGAAGTATGAAATTACCCCAAAAAGAGTGGATTGGATGCAAAATTCAAAGTTCACGATCGCTTCATAATTTCACCACAATATACTCCCAAGGAATGTAGGTCTCATAACCAGGTCACATTTTTGAATTTGGCGAAAGCCCCGGGTGGAATATGTACATGTATTATGCGAGGCATGCCGAAAAAAGTGACTGAAACAGAATTTTTATAATTAGCCAAATTAGGCCTCCACAGACCAATACAAAACAGAACAATGGTGGAGCAGTGTCGGATTAAAGCGGAAGGGGGGGCATACAATTGAGCAATCTCTGATTGCTTCCTTGCTGTGTTCTAATATGAGGATTTCTCCGATAAGTTTTGCATTGACATGACAGAGTTGGCTTTTCCATGGGAACCTAGCTGTTTCCCCATCAGAACTCCTGCAAAATAATCCACAGGTATCAATACTATAGCTTCTGATTATCTTGGATTGCTTTATATTTAGATTGAGAGAAACTGTTCGCATTCTCATGAAATGAACGTTGATGAAAATCGAGGTCTGACTGGTCATATGGAGTAAAGTTCCCACACTATCACCCAGACAAAATCGCTTGCATGCGACTATTCATGTTAACTCAATGAAGGTTAGCCTTTCTAACGGTTCATGGTTTTACCCTTAATGAATATGGTCATCTGAGGTTTCTAACTGATCTCAAGAGAAAACCATCAGTGTTCAGTTTGTCTTTAATGAATGTTTGCGGCATTCCCCAACTCTTGATGGCATTGTGCCGGTCGCCGGAGTTGTAACGGTCAATTCCTGGAATCGCCTGTACTCAGTTAATTGGAATCAATACCAGTACTAACATTACATGTAAGCAGCCTGAAGATAATGTGAACCAGTGGACTATACCAGATTGATTAGACTGGCAATGACCTGGTTATGGACATAATATACAGCGAATCCTATAATACCTTCACACATGATAAAACACACTTTAGAAAGCAATTCCAGGAAATATTATGTGAATATTCAGCTCTGATGGTTCATAACAGATCACAATTGGGCTATCCCTGTGAGGCTTCGGGGGATTGACCTGGGATGTCGTTGTGCACACCGCAGTCATGGTGAGAATAGACCTCAGCTTCTCAGACAGCTTGTCATAAGAGGCGACTAACTGAGGCACCCGTGGGGTTCCCGGATGTGAAAAGGAATAGGACCTCTCCCGTGTGGTTCCCGGGTGTGAAAAGGAATAGGACCCAACGTCGTGGTATGACTTAAATATAGTTGAAAGCGATGTTAAATCTCATTCACTCACTCACAATTGTGCTACTGTAGAAGATGTTGGCAAAAGAAAATATTCATCAGTCTAACTTTTTAATTTGATTGAATAAATAGCTGGTCCAAATATGTTTGTATTATTAGAGATGTCATTTCCCACCATAAAATCAGAGGGTGATCAAATTTATTAGAACAGGGAGTTGATCAAATGGTAAAAAATCATGCAGATAATCCATCATTTCTGATTTTCGAGGATGATCAAATTGATTAGAATGGCCAATTGTATTTCATCCACAAATTTGGAGGTGATTGAATTTCAAAGGGTGATTGAATTACTGGAAGAATTAATGTACTTAGTTAAATATTCCTATGAAGTAGGCTACCATCTGCAAATTGTCCGGAAGTCAGTGAGTGAGTACCATCCGAATCCTTTCGTCAGCAAAATAAGGAGAACCGTTGACATTAGAACCTTGATTTTTTGCATGAAGATGCATTAGGGGACTGTTACCAACAGGTTCTGAGCTGACCTACTTTTGATGAAAATCACTGGTGATTGTGATTTGGGCTGTGCCCATCTTAATATAGGCAGGATTTCAACTGGGGGTGGGGATTTCCAAGAGTTCAGTGCGCGTCGGATTCCTAATGCCTACCCTACTTCATAGTTCCTTTGACGTTAGTCACACTGCCATGTAATTATACAGTACATGTACTTCTCATTGTAACATGGTGCTATAAGCAGCGTCGTACTGTCCTGGAAAAAGCCTGAATTTGGAAATTGATTGTTCAGTGTCATCTTAATGCACAAAACTCATTATATGGATTTTATTTCTTGGAGAATTGTACTTTTTTTTTTACTGCTAATATGATTACTATTTTGTCAGGTGTACTTCAGTAGCAAAATTTGCTGAGAACCATTTTAATTTAATAATCCTAGTATTTAATGCCATCTCTCAACAAAAGTAAAATAATGCAAAGTGCCAAACATTGTAGAATGTCTGACCACATTATTTGATTTTCATCCTGTACATGTTAAATACTGGTTCAGATTGACGATAGTGTTTCAGTTCTTATGGAGGCCTTTTATATTGAATTGAATTCTGTCGTTCCTTTTCATTTATTTTTTTTCTGAAGTGGAGAGAGCGGCTGATGAAATTGAAAAGACATGCCCGTACAAATTGGCAATCTTGGAACTAGTAAAAAAATCTACAAATTTCATTCAGGAAAATTGAGTTACATATTTATGATTTCTGTCCAAATACAAGTTCAGTACATTGCTCATGTAGTGAACTGACGGACTATGCCAGTTGCTTTCTTCTGGCTGTTTACATTTGGCAGTTCTTGCAACTTGTCGTAAGAAATTAGGATGGAAAGCTTTTTCTGTACTGAGATTGTCCAATTTGTCAAGTATCTTTTATCTGGCAGAATATTCATATATATAATCTAATCTGTACTGAAAATCATATTCCCAAGGATGTTTAACATAAAACATGGCTTTTGGTACATGTATATGACATCACTGTAGTTGAGGGACACTCAAGCATTTAGCTAAGCTATGCTTCTTTGGGTCTCCATGTGAGAAAGAAAATTAATCATCTGCAGACTGCAGTTATTCATAAATTACCAGTACTTCAAGTTTGCATGTATATCTGTGAACTACATGTACATGTACATATTTTCTTCCCAGAATGCAAAACAGTTCTATATTATGTCCTACATGCAGTCAAATTAGGCAATACTGGCCAGAGATGCTATTCACGAAAAACATCTGAAAACCTCGGGTAAAAATTGCATCACATAAAAAAAATTGTGACTACCAAAAAATAAAATGATGACTATTTGTGGAAAAGCATTAGCAATATCTGTGTTTGTCCCCCGCCATTGGGGGGACTTGGAAACACCGGGCCACATTAATTCCATCTTTCTGCTGTACATTTGTTGTCCAAACAATAACTCAAGAACTATTGCACCAATCGACATCAAACTGGGGGGTGTCTTGACATTGGTGAGAAGACAGTTGGGATTGCTTTACAGTTACCTGTGTAATCCAAAATGTCCACCGTAAGCCATCTTGGATTTTCAGCTGTTGGATCTTTAAACATTTCTTGTCCGACCAATAACTCGATAACTATTAAATCGATGTGCTTCAAACTTGGAGAGTGTCTTGACATCGGTGAGAGGACGGTTGGAATTGCTCTTCAGTTACCTGTGTAATCCAAGATGGCCACAATCAGCCATTATAGGATTGTCAGTAGTTGGATCTTTACATATTTTTTGTCTGGCCAATAACTCAACAACTATTGAACCGATCGACTCCAAACTTGGAGAGATCCTTGACATCGGCGAGAGGACAGTTGGGATTGCTTTTTATACGCCCGCCCAAAAGGCGGTCGTATTATGGGATGGCGGTTTCCGTCCGTCTGTCCGTCTGTCCGTCTGTCCGTCTGTCCGGTTCTCGTGTCCGGTCTATATCTGGGACAGTTTCCTATTCACAGCTCCAATTTTTGGTGAGTGGATACCCTACGGGGAGACGATGTGTCGCGTACCAAAATGAAGGTCAAGGTCACAGGTCAAAGGTCACTGGCATAAAAAACAGGAAATCACTGAAGTGTTCGTGTCCGGTCTATATCTGTGAACGTTTTCTATCCACAGTTGCAATTTTTTGTGAGTGGATACGCCAGGTGGAGACGATGTGTCGCGTACCAAAATTAAGGTCGAGGTCAGAGGTCAAAGGTCACTGTTGTCAAAAATCAGGAAATCATTGATCGTTGTTAGTTTTCTATCTACAGTTCTAATTTTTGGTGAGTGGATGCCCTGGGGGGAACGATGTGTTGCATATTAAATGTAGGTCAAGGTCAGAGGTCAAAGGTCAGTGTGATCGAAAAATCAGGAAATCGTTAAAAATTTCTAATTTTTTGTGAGTGGATTCAATAGGCGGAAATGAAGTGATGCATACCAAAAATTAGGTCAAGGTCAAAGGTCACTGACCCCAAAATTAGGAAATTATCAAAAATAACATTTTTTGTGTCAGTAGATACATTAAGGAGACACAATGAGTCACATACCAAAATGTAGGTCAAGGTCAAAGGTCAAGGTCACTATGACCCAAAAATCGTGAAATTGTTAAAAATCATGATTTTTTGTGTCCATTGAGAAATTGAGGGGAGACGGTTTGCCATGTACCAAAATTTAGCCCAAGGTCAAGGTCACTGTGACCCCAAAATCAGGAAATCATTAAAAATCATGATTTTTTGTGTGCATTGATAGATTGAGGGAAGACGATGTGTTGTGTATCAAAATTGAGGTCAAGGTCAAAGGTCAAGGTCACTGTGACCCCAAAATCAAGAAATCATTAAAAGTCACATTTTCATATGCCTGTCGAAGACGAGGTCATGTAATGCGATGTTGAGTTCTGTCCATTCATCCATTAACATTTATTGTCCATGCGATAGCTCTAGTTTCAAGGTATGGATTGGTACCAAATTTTGAGTATACCTTACTCGCATGGCAAAGTGGAGCCATACATATGAGATCAATTTGTCAAAGGTCTAGGTCGCAGTCCCCAAAACTGAATCAAGCTTAGCTGACTAAATGTGTTGGAATATTGTTGGAATATTCAAAAGTCTTTCCCCTCCATTTATATGATATTGTCCTGTTGAGTTGTCTCCCATGTTTGAAACGCTTCATTTAGTTAAACTGTTGTGAAATAAAAACCATACAGTTACTAATTTAACGGGGAAAGGAGTCCTTTATGAACTTCACACCTGTTTATTAACTCAGGAACAAAGGTTTACTTCATCACTTTCTTCTTCATTCACGAAAAATTATCTCGTCTGAAAGGAATCCATTTGCAGGGAAACTGCTATTTTCTTGTGTTTGACTATTGTCGATTTCAGTGTGGGATATGTGAGCTCTCCGCTCTTGCTTCAAGGTCAACCAGTTACCAAGAGTTCAGCTCATTTTATTTTATCATTCAATATAAGATGTGATATATGTTGCATTCTCATAAGCAAAAAATTGTAGACCTTTCTCTGGATTGCTAGATCAATTGGAATCAAGGCTATTAAACAACCTTGAAATTTGAACCAATGTAATTCCAGATATACGGGCGTATATTGAAGCCCCTTGGGCTCTTGTTAGGTACATTAGCTGATCTTTGAGTTATCCAAGTTGGCAGCCATCAGCCATATTGCTTTGTCAGCAGTTGGATCTATACACATTCCATGTCCATCCAATAACTCAACATCGGTGAGGGGACGGTTGGGATTGCTTTTCAGGTACCTCTATAATCCAAGTTGGCAGTCATCAGCCATCTTGCTTTGTCAGCAGTTGGCTCTTTACACATCCCATTTCCAACCAATAACTCGAGAACTATTGAATCGATCCACTTCAAACTTGGAGAGTGTCTTGACACATCTGATGTCAAGACACAGCTGTTGGATCTTGTCTGGACAATAACTCGAGAACGATTGAACCGATCGACTTCAAACTTGGAGAGTTGCTTGACATCAACCAGTTAGAGGACAGTTAGGATTGCTTTTCAGTTACCTGTGTAATCCAAGATGGCTGCCACCCATCTTGGATTTTCTGCAGTTGGATCTTGTCCGGAAAATAACTTGAACGATTGAATCGATCGACTTCAATCTTGTAGAAGTGGCTTAATTGACATCAGTGAGACAACAGATAGGATTGCTTTTCAGTTACCCTTGTAATCCAGCCATCCTGAACTTTAAGCTCTTGGATCTTGTCCACGGACAAATCGAGAATGATTGAACTGAACGACTTCAAACTTGAAAAGTGGCTTGACATCGGTGAGAGGACAGTTGGAATTGCTTTTCAGTTAACTGCATAATCCAAGATTGCCATTAGCCATTTACCTATTCTCTTCTCCAACCAGTAACTTGAGAACTATTGAACCGATCGGCTTCAAACTTAATAGAGAGGGCCTTCAGATGTGGACCTCTATGGTCGATTTTTATTTTTCTTGTGGTGCATTTATTTTGTATTATGTAAATTATTGTTTTCAGAATAATAAGTGTGAGAGCCACAAAAAAGAAAATGAATGCTTATCGTCCTTTCAAAAAATAATATTTATGAGGGAGGGAGCGTTATATTTTAATTTTTTATTGATTAACTCTGATTGAATCAATGGTAATACAGCACCTGCACTCACTCATACTCATGGAACTTTCTGTTTTGATCATCATGGAGACTGCCCAACAAACCAGAAGAATAAATATACCTTAGAATTTTTACATTTATTGCCAGGATATATTATTCCAAAAATAAAAATATTGGGCATATCTGAAGCATTTTGTTTACTGAGCTTAGCATAACATATTATGCTGTGAGTAACTCCAATTCTATACTCATTTGGAATAATTCCTATTTCAGAATTACATCTAAACCTGCGGACAGTAATACCTGTGGGATCATGCTGGTGACAGTTTATACTTGTCCCTTGTCCCCCGCCACATTAGTAGGGGGGGGGGGGGGAAACATGCCGGGCGTTCGCAATTCTGTCTTTCCATTCCATTCTCACCGATGTCATACCATTCTCCAAGCTGGAAGTCGATCGTTTCAATAGTTATCGAGTTATTGTCCAGACAAGATTGACTGGATCACCATTCCCAGCCACAAGCCAATGAAAATGTTGGATTCCCATTTAAAAATTTGAATGAACCATTAAAGTGCTTCAATATTGGAACAGTATCCCATGATGCAATGTTGTCTCTATAGACTGTATGGTATACCCACTGGGGTCTTTCCTTGAAAATAGCCAATTAAATCTCTTCCTAGTTCCATGATGGAGCACATTTCAAGGTCGTGTTGTACATACTTTATAGTCTGGATCGAGCGTTCGTGTAGCCATTATTATGAACAGATACTTGACGAGCCAGAGTGTAATCAATCTTGGTCAGCGTCACATAGAAATGCAATTACCACGTGCAGGAAAGGATCAGTGTTCTCATGTAAACAGTTCCCCACTGCAATTAACCGGACGACTGGAAATCGATCTTCTGGCTATTTATCGAACTCAAGTGCCCATTCGATTGATGAATTCATCTTTTCCTTTTCCGAAGCGATTTTTTGTCGCGAGAAAAAAAAGTGCAAATTACCGTTGCTAACAACTGGTGTTTCCATTTGAGTTGCCCGCTTGTCGGACCATATATTCTGTTTCCGTGTTGACATAATGTGGGGCACTGTGGAATTGTGGAGTGCGATTCCTAAATTGCCCTCTTAAGGCTGTTTACATTTTAATATTGTACTAGAACAGCATGTGTGAATCCTAAACATTCAAGCTATTGCTGTTCCTGTGACAACTGTCACTGTTTACTGACATTCCCATTAATATGACATGAACATCTAGCACAGAGGGAACGCCTTTGAGGACATATTTGCAGTGTTTTATGGTTCGATCCACTCGAAACAAAAATATTGAGCTTTTTCCTGGCTGAACATCATGAGTAGTGTAGACTGACATTGAATTTTATTGTATTGCATTGTTGAAAACTTTGGGATGATCGACAGTTGTGCAAACATGCTACAATGGAGAACGGAAAGTATTCTCAAGTTACCACACAATGTGTTGCAGGAACTATATTAATTGCCAATATCCTTCAGATCCTTGTATAAAATCGAGCTGTGGTATATTAGGTATATACATTTGCCTAGGTAGTAGCATACACACAATTCAAACAACGGGCCGCAATGGATCTGATTGATTGCTTATTGGACCATGTTAGCTATATCTGGTGAAGTCCTATGGAATATACATTCTCCTCTTCCTAACTTCCATTATTTAGTTTTTGATTTTTCAACAAATCAACCAATTTCTCTTAAATTCACCTGGATATAACTGCGAGATCACACAGATGTCACACTCTGAAATCGAGGTCCACATACATGTATCAAAGGCGAAGGTCACTGGCTTCAAGTCCGAAACCATTTCAGATGCCCCTAAACGTTATTTTGCTCCAGAGCATCCTCACGAGCCAGTGTATCAATCGATAGTTTACGATCGATACACTGGCTTGGTTAGTCACCGATAGCAGTTCTGGATATAAATAGCTCAAGGTATTCCCACTAAACCGAACCAACCAGTAAATGCGCTGAAGCAGCTCATCAGGCCAATCCGCAGCGAGGTTTGAGATTTGACGTATTTGAATTTCATCGCCAATCAGACTACCTTTGAAATCGACATTGGGTGTAAAAGGGAAAACTGCGGGCTTCAGATGCCGACGCGATAAATCAAAACAACCGCTGGGGATGAAATGTACGAGATTGTGTAATAGACGCAGTGACTCGATAATTCATCCGAATCACCAAAAAGGTCCAGGTAAACCCTGTGCGAGGATTTAGGGATTACCTGGACTTGTGCAGATGATACTGCATGGAGTTGAAACTCTCCTGATGATACCACAGCAATGACTAATGTTCTGAAGAATGAAATTGGGAGTTTCTTGCAAGGAACAGTGAACATGAAATATTGGTATACAGTAACCCTGCAGTTTCATAATAGCGCTAGTAAGAGCCTGTGCATGTGCAGTTGGTGAGTAGTAGAGAAAGGACAGTCTGTTGTGGGAGTAAAACAACAGCAACCAGGCCTCTTGTTTTGTGAGACAACAGGCGAGTGACAATCACTCGCCTTATTTATTCTCAGGAGTGTGGTTAGCACACCTAAAATCACACCCCTTAAATGAGTCTAGGCGAGTGATGGGTTATCTCCCTTGATAACAGACGAACAGTGACCAATAATGATGTGAAATTTGACAGTGAGTGGTTCTCCTGCAATTTTTCTTTTCAAAAAATGAGGTGGGTGTTTTTAAATTTATTATTATTAATTTTTTTATTTGGCACACATGTTCTTTCAAACTTAGAGCACCAGTGGAAAGTTGATGTCAACATTGATATGTCAAAGACAACTATTCCCCTAATTTCTGCAATTAGAACTCATTATATCAAAGAATTTAGATCCAACTAACACCCTTTTTAAAGAATGAAAATTTATGGGGAGTTAACCAGTATCCCAACTATATTTACTTATATTTATCAGAAGTCTCCCCTTGTAAATTGCTGATTCCAATAAATTAGAATCAGCCACCAGAGTCTCATTGGAATGATCAATTAACTGAAATGTCTGCATAGAAGAACTTCCACTTGTGAATAGAAGCCAAAGAAAAGAAGCCGACAATATTATTTACCAACTGGAAGAAAAAAAATCAGATAGTCCGATTCCGTTTCATAACAGGTCCGACTCTTGCATGCACCGGACTACCGCGCAAGAGGTGACGCGCAACCGGAAGTAAATTTGGCGCGGGAAATGTTGATAGAGAAAACCAACAACAAGGTCCAACAACAATGGCTAAAGATCGGCTTGAAATAAATTTTCAATGGATTATTTCTTGGATTGTCCGTTCCTTCAGATAGATCTAGACTTCTAAAAGGTATTTACGAAAATTGATCGCATTTTATCGTTTTTGCTATATAAAATCCTACTTGCCGCATGCGACAGGTAGATTGTTTTTGCAAGACAAGTTGTCGCCGGAAAAATTCACTTGCCGGCGGCACGTAGGCAGGCGTTATTTCGACCGCTGACCATTTAACCGGACGTAAACACATGCGTTGCTGTCGGAAGGCAGTTTAATGGCACACGTAAGTTGGTAATGAATTTAGCTGCTTTTACTGTTTTTTAACGACCGCGAAATGCCAGGTGCGCTATAGTCGCACACCTAGTTCCAAGTTCAGGAGCGCGAAGGTGCGGGAGCGCGATCGCGCGCCTTAAAACGAGAGGCCTGAGCAACTCTTCAACTCAAGAACATTCTTGCCATTAAAACACGTTTTAAAGCAAGCTTGTCTCAGAGTTGATTACTTGGTTTATCATATTGGTGCAGGGCCTGTTATTGAGAATAGAATTGTCTGAGAAGTGGACCACTTCCATTTGGCATAGATTTTTGTTCAATCAATGAAGGCCTTTCAGCAGACGAACAATACACTTCATCATAGTACTGTTATCATTGTATCGTGACTGCCAGCCATTTAAGTGAAAGCACAATGGAAAAATCTATACAGCTACATGTATAGTGTTGATAACTAATGAAGGTCAGCTGTGGTCTTGAAGACATAGATTAAATGTGATTTCTCCATATAACTTTATTTCATTCAGCTCCGTCATGTGTCTGCCGTGAGTGAGTAGCAAATGGCTGGCATCGAGTGTCAATTGGAAGCCAATGCATCGATTTTGTGGGGCAATAAATTTGATGGGCTTTCATTTAGAGCTCCAGACCTGATTGTTATGTGCTGACACGAGTTCACCCGATTGCAAATGGAATTTATTGTGGCCCCAAATATGTAATGTAATCTTTGCGGGGAGTTCAAGTACCACAAAAGAACCACAAGTAGAACGATTGGAAGACATTCCATTAGGATAGTGACCATAACGAGGCAGATTAGCGCCTGTAGATTTATTGGGTAATGTTGGAATACGAAGCCCAACCAAGATTGATCGATGTTGAAGACATCACATGGCAAGACGAGGCGATCACTCCAATATCATGACATTGGTGATGGGTATAATCAGCTGTAAATCTTCCAAATTATGTTCCAATCGATACTCAATGTTATTTTTACAGATATTTCTTGTTGAGATTGATTTATAATAAGATTACATTTTTGCTCTCAGATTTGGAGACTTTACTGCTCAATCACACAGCTGCTAGACAATTCAGCATCTATCCACGAGTCTGACAGCACCGCAACTTCCCGGGCACTTTGATCATAAATCCTGGCCCACATGTATGGGTGTGTTTGGACAAAAGTATCTGGATATTTTGACACTGGCATCCAAAAATCCAGGAAATTCCCTGATGTGTGGGGAACAAAGTCTGAGTTTTCTGTTGCCTGAAAGCAGATCTGAATATTCCGCTTGCTTAATATTTGAAGACAAAATCTCAGATTTAGCATTCAAAGACTTCTGTGTACTGAGGTAACAGGATTTTTGGATCCAAATGCCAGCAACAACAATCAATCAGCATCGGATTAGAGATGGAATGGACAATCAAAATCACACAATGATATCATGTGACATATTGCCGGTCAGCGAGGACTCTCGAAATACCATCATCCATAGACATTGTTTAGATTTGGATCCAAAATTGCGGGCTTCAGAATATCTAGATATTCGCGTGTTTGTGCTGGGATTAATTATATATCCATGGTCACACTGACCCAGCTGGTACATTTACTTTGATAATTACAGGTATGGTACTGTTGCTCTAGATATATGTAGGTCCTATCAAAATAAAAAAAATTAGGAGAAGTCTCCTTGATGTCATTTTTCTTCAGGAATTTGCACAGTACATTCCTCCATGAAATGAGGTGTTTCATAGAAATAATGCATTCCATGTGATAATTTGTAATGTGTTTCACCCAACCACCTCGCTGAGGGTCTAATAATACCCCAGCCACCTGTCAAATTTTTGGACAGAATTCCCCGCCGCATGCACATCGCTGAAGTGACATCATATATAGTAAAATTTCCCCCCTCTCATCCCAGCATTTCTGATGAGCAGGATGAGAGGGATTCTTTGAGCATAACAAGGCTTTTTGGCCTCGAGGGGTCACAGTGCATATTCTATCAGCTGGCCAGCAGCCCGTGATACTTTAAATAACAATACAACAGCTGGCCTATATAAGACCACTTCACCCAAATACCCCCGTCATATCACAACGCAGTCTGCTGGCAGCTAAACGGGAGGGCAGAAAAACAAATTTAAATAAAATACCACATCGGGTGGGATGTGACCCCTCAAGGCCGAAAGGCCTTGTTATGCTCAAAGAATCCCTCTCATCCTGCTCATCAGAGATGCTGGGATGAGAGGGGGGAATTCTTTTTCGCATGGCCTTGGCCTTTCGGGGTCGCAGTGTATGTTTAAAGAGCTGACAATGGACATTCCAAATGTATTCCAAATCCAGTTATGGCATTTAAATACCTCTGAATACAAAAGTACAGCTCTCATTTCAATGAAGTTAACAATCAAGACAACACTGTATCAGCAAAAGAAATATCTTCCTGTTGTACAGGCTTATGATAAAACAACTGAAATGTCTTAGCTGATCGCCAATCTGCGATCTCCATAATATCCTTAACAAAATCGCCTTTACTGAAGGCTGCAGAAGTAGATGCCCCTCTAAAAGAATGGGCCTTGAAAACATCTGTATCTATACCAGCTTGAAACAAAGCCTGCACCAGCCACCTTGAAATGGTAGATGTTGTGACCGGCTGCAAAGTTTTAAACGATAGCAAAAGTTGATCGGCCGATCGGCCCAATTCAGTTCTATGCAAAGACTCTTCTAAAGTTCTCACAACACATAGTCGAGGATCGGAATACTTCCGCAACACAACTGGCTTGGTCTGTCTACCCTTCCATGTAGTTTTCAACAAAGTGTCAATAACAAAAGTTACAGTAGACTTACATGGAGAACACTTCAACTTGGAAATGCACAAAGCCTTTAATGTTTGAACACTTTGTGCAGATACCACAGCCAACAAAGCTACAATTTTAAGTGTAAGATTCATCAACGATAGCTGGTGTAGTGGAAATAAAGTCTTCAAATAGTCTAACAGAACGGAAACTTTCCAAGTAACTGTATACCGAGGTTGTGGAGGCACCTCCTCATATACACCTTTCATAAGTCTGCGGATTAACGTGTCTGGTACTGCAGAGTTCACACAACTTAAAGTCTGGAGTAACATAGATTTATGCGTATTCACAACACTGTAAGATCTGTTCACAGATATTTCGGCAAGGTAATTCAATACGTCCGACACAGATGGACAAAAGGGATTGACAATCTGGCTCTTACACCAAACACACCATCGATTCCAGGCGTAACCGTATTGGCAACTGGTCGAGTTCCTCCATGATTTGAGGACAAGTCTAGCAGCTTCCGTCGAAACTCCGTTTGATCGTAACTGATACCAGATACCATGCAGCCGACTAGGGCAAACTTCCTGCCCATAGGATGAACTTGACGTGTTCCCGGCAGCGTGACAATATCGCGGCTGCGAGGTAACCTGACTGGTAAGTCCACCAACATGTCGAGAAGTTGAGGAAACCAAATCTGTGTTGTCCAGTTTGGAACAATGACAAGAGCGCATCGGACCTGATCTTGAGTTATCTTGCTCAATACCCTGAGCAGTAACCTGAAAGGTGGAAAACAGTATGGGATTAGATCCGACCAGCAGTGTGCGAATGCATCAATCATATAAGACTCTGGATCTGGTTTCCAAGAAGCAAACTTGCTAATTTAATCTTATTTAATCTTGATGCTAACAAATCTATGTCCGGCATGACAAACTGTCTTGTAAGCCGAGAAAAAATTTCCTGATCCAATGACCATTCAGTAGAATCGCTAAAGTTGCGCGACAAACTATCTGCCACTATGTTCAAGGAGCCAGGTAAATACTTAGCACTCAATATGCAGCCATGTGGCTCCAAGTGATTGAAATTTTCCATTGCCAAAGAATGCAAAGTTAGCTTAGTTCCTCCTAGATCATTTATATAGGTTACTACAGTGACATTGTCAGATACAATCTAAAGATGTTTGCTATAGCAAAATGAACTGAAAGATCTCAGAGCGAAATAAACTGCTAATAGCTCCAACTCGTTAATATGCCTGCGAACTTCATCATGTGACCATCGACCTCCGATGCGGTGCTCACCATATACAGCTCCCCAACCATGGTTTGAAGCATCAGTATGTATAATAAAATCTACAGGTGGTTTTCAAAACAGCCAATTTTTGACCTGACATTTATCATCCACCACAGAATGTCAGCCTTACCCCCACTGCGATAAGGTCATTGTGGCGTCATAATCGTTTTTCAACCTAAGGGCCATAACTCTATCATTATCTATGAACCTGTAATGTAAGGCTCCAAGCCTAACAGCCCTCATACAGGATGTATAAATGCCTATTAACCTTGCTACCTGACGTATTGTCAGGCTTGAAGAGTTCAACACTAAGCAAGAGTACTCTATGAGCTGGACAAGCTTGTCCTCACTGAGACAGACAGTTAATGTATTTGAATCAATGATGAACCCTAAATGAGGGATAATTCTTGCCGGATTGAGAACGGACTTCTCTTCACTGTGAATGAAGCCAGACTCGGCAAATGAACCCATCCAGTTTTCGTCTGTGACTTACAATCCTCTTCGTCAGAATTCATTATGAGGGTGTCATCTATATAATATGAACACTGAATTCCTTTTCTTCGAAAATCAGAATATAATGGTTTTACTGTTTTGGTATATTAACCCGTGGAGCCGAACTCAAACCAAAAGACAAGCAAGTATACTGATACTGTTTTCCCTTCCAAGAAAACCGTAAAAATTTACGATGTTCCCCATCAATGGGAATGCTATGGTATGCATCTTGGAGGTCTACTGAGGTGAAGAAATCACCTTGTTGGACTAAGTCCAGAGCAATAGGAAGAGTCTCCTGCTTGAAATGATGGTACTCTACATGCTTATTGAGTTGTTTCAGATTCAAAATCACACGATATTTGCCGTTCTTCTTTTGGCGAGTAAAGACATTAGAAACAAAGCCATCAAAACATGGCTCACACAACTCAATTGCTTGTTTGTTCAATAAAACCTCAATTTCTTTATCAATAACTGCAGTTTCTACTTCATTAAAATGAATAGGCCTTGGAAGACAATACTGATATGGCAGAGATTTGAACTCAATCTTATGACCAATAACATTCTGCAATACCCACTGGTCAGTAGTTAGTTTTTTTCAAAAAGGAATACAAGACTTCAAATTTCCCGCAATAAACTGACCAACCGGACTCACCTCTACTTTTTTCCCGGCTGAGCAGATCCTTGCTCTGTAGCCGGATTAGCCTGACCTCGGCCTCTATAAGACTGGAAACCCATGTATCTGGGTGGGTAGTTTTGGAACGGATGACCACGTCTCCACCACCCTCTACCTCCTGACTGTCCATGACCTCTCGGCCCCAACCAGGAATAACTCCTTTGTCCACCCATGAAAGAGGCTGCAGGCTCAGTTCTGCGACCAATTCGAGATATATTGTCTATCACATGCACCCTGTCTTTTACATTGTCACTTGGTATTTGGTGCATCTGGGGCACAATAGGGTGGAATATTTCTTAGACAAAAATGGCTTAATAGCCTGCCTTCTGGATACCGATAAATTG
This sequence comes from Hanleya hanleyi, assembly GCA_036873755.1. NCBI lineage: Eukaryota > Metazoa > Mollusca > Polyplacophora > Lepidopleurida > Hanleyidae > Hanleya > Hanleya hanleyi. The sequence goes on along the minus strand of JAVTVY010042881.1, from coordinate 94,486 downwards.
AAATATGTATTCGACATGACGGCTAAAGCGTCAGATCATCAACCGTCTACATTGCACAACATCGACCCTCTGCCGAGGGGTTCGCAGGACCTGGGCTAACTTTACTACTGCAGTAATACCATGGCTCATTAAAGCCTGTACCTTCTGTAAGGAAACATCACGTGATTTAACCCTGGCGTTCAAAGAATTCCAAATCTCAGGGTTAATTCTATGTGGCAAACTCTCCTCACAATTGTGTGGGATGTCATACTGTTTCAGAATATCAGTTATTTCAGTCTGGCGTGAAGACGCCTTTGAAACAAACGCAGCAATTTTATCGTCCACTGCGGAGCCTTTTGCTTTGCCCTGCACAAACATGACAAACATATTTGGTGCCACAAAATCCAGCTTGTCCTCACGACGAAAACTGGCGCTTTCGTGAATGGAATCCACTAAACCATTCTCCGTATTCAGGTCCGGTGGACACATGAAATCATCCTCACAGCCTAGAAACTGTTCCACTGAATGTTCGTCTGCCGACATAGTACGCCGATCATTTTTCAGTTCTTGCAGACTCTGAACTATTTGAGAAATCCCCAATTCATCCTGCAGGGCTAACAAGTCCACCTCATCCATGTTTGCGACCGAACCGGAACCACGTGGTTGCTTTCTAGGGAGCGGTTCGTTTTTATCGTTCACAGTCAAATGGCGTTTCAGAGTCTTGCCGGATTTCCCGGTTTTCTTCGTTTTAGATTTATTTCGAGCTGGTAGCTCAACAACCGTTTCAACTTTATGGCCGGTGGCCTCACTATTTTCGTCGACTGGAATTATATCCTCGCACAACGGACTGTTGTGGTTAACGGACATAATAGGCACTCCGTCCTTGTCAAAGCCCTCAAATTGAGGGTAGTTAGATTCGGAGTCCGAACCGAAAGGATCACATTTACTTGAACAGGCCCGAAAGGCCAAGGCCATGCGAAAAAGAATAGATGTGTGCCGGACATTTCGATTACTTTTCAAGTCTGCATAATACCGCTGTTGACCTAGGGTTTAAAAGAATTATCTGGAGATTATTTTTCCTGTGTATTTGGACAGAGCATATAAAAAGTAGTTCGCTCATGTGCAAAACTGAAATAGTTGTTCGGCCGGATTCAAACTGAACCGTACATATGTGGGTTTTCCCCTATACATCACACCATCGTAGTAAAGGTCAACTTCCGCTATTGGAGGTAGGGATGATAAATGAGACTGTCAAATGGAGCATGCGCTGTGGGGAGGATGTGTTTTACTTTGCAAGTAGTGGCTATAGGGTGCCACCATATTTTCCTGTGAAAGTGATGCTATATTGGCGCTGACGTTCTTCATCCATTGACATAATAATGGAAACGTCATTGATGGCGTCACATGGTCTTCGCCACAATGCTAACATTACTTTTGCTCAACCCAGATGTCATTCTCTCTCAACTCCGATGTAACTTTACCTCAACTTTGACATTAGCGTGAAATAAAAGCACTAATATCTGAAACAGAACATGAATTTTTCCCATAAAAGCATGTCTCAAAGATGACATATGGAGTGGAAATGCGAGTGCTCATTTAAGCAACATGCAAGCAGAAGACTGGATGTCTGTTTGTCGCATTTCTCGTCTCTTTTCGTATTTATACGTACATGTATATCAGTCAATTAAATGAAGAACTTCTGTAAGATGACAGTTTTAGTGACCAGGTGCCTGGCCATTACCATGAAGAGTGAAAGTACAACTTCCAATAACGTGACAGCTTTCATTGTACATGTATGAATATGAACTTCAAATGCCAATAATCCAACAAGAGAGTTAATATTTCAGCTACATGTACTTTAAGTCAACCAGCAGCAATTACTGATTCTGACATTATCGACAACTGTCAGCAACACAATTATGGCATTGCTGTTGCCTTCACTCAAAAATAAAATGACGATACACAATTTAGTTACCTGATTTAGTAACACAATTTGTTAATCAATTTAGAAACACAGTTGTGTTACTTAATTCGGTAACATTATACTTTGCAGCCTGAGGGCTGTATTGAATCTCATTAATAAAAGGACTAATTCTGTGTTTGTTTGTTCTGTTTGTGAATTTGGTCACAGTTTCAGACTTTCGGTTTAGTCTAAATGGCTGCAACCTTGATTAGTGGTAGATTTGTCCATGCATATATGTATATACCAACGTGTATCATGCTATTGAAAAGTGGGTGAAACCACGATACCGGTTTAGCAGTATAATATACAGTTTTAGCTCATATTCTACATTATGTGTAGTGTTTTTACCCCTCAGCCTATTAGGCTGCGGGGTCTTGTCGTTGGCATGTACGTCCGGTCGTCCGGTCGTTCGTCCGTTCGTCCGGTCGTCAACAATTCTTGTGATCGATCTAGAAACCAAACCGTTGCTTCTAGAGCCTTCAAATTTGGTATACAGAATTGTTGGGTGGTCAACCACAAGCCTATTGAATCTGGACCCGATTGGTTGGAAACTTTGGCGGCCATCTTTAATTTATGTGAAACCATCACAGCTTTCTCGTTACCAAGCTTTTTTTAGAACGACTTACCCTAGGCACACCAAACTTGCCGTGCACATCCATATGCTCATGACCCAGAACCTTATTGAATCTGGACTCGATTGGGTGGAAACTTTGGCGGCCATCTTTAATTTATGCGAAACCATGAATCTTGTGTATCTCGGAAACCATTTTGCTGTTCAGTGTGAAACTTTGTAGAGATTATCGATACATCAAGAAACTTTGAAGGAATGACCAAACCAGTTTCCTGATTAGGTGAAAGCCTTGGTGGCCATCTTTAATTTATGCAGAATCTTTAATGATGTATTTCTTTGATACCATTGAAGTGTTCTATACGAAACTTCTTGTTACCAAGCTTTCTTTAGAACGACTTACCCTAGGCACACCAAACTTGCCGTGCACATCCATATGCTCATTACCCAGAACCCTACTGAATCTGGACCCGATTGGGTGGAAACTTTGGCGGCCATCTTTAATTTATGCGAAACCATGAATCTTGTGTATCTGGGAAACCATTTTGCTGTTCAGTGTGAAACTTTGTAGAGATTATCGATACATCAAGAAACTTTGAAGGAATGACCGAACCAGTTTTCCTGATTAGGTGAAAGCCTTGGCGGCCATCTTTAATTCATGCAGAATCTTTAATGATGTATTTCTTTGATACCATTGAAGTGTTCTATACGAAACTTGGTATACAGTATCGATGTATCAAGAGACTTGACTTGCACTGAATAACCACATCAATTCTTCTGAGAGGCGGGAAGGATGGCCGCCCATTTTTAATTTATGCAAAATCATTAATGATCTCTATATCTGATACCGTTTAAGTGCTCGATATAAAATTTGGTAAACATCATCGATGCAGCAAAATACTTATGATGAATGACAGAACTGGTTTCTCTGATTGGGTGGAAATTTTGGTGGCCATCTTTAATTTATGCAAAATCTTTAATGATATATATCTCGGATACAATTTAAATGTTCTATATGAAACTTGGTATACAGCATCGATGTATCAAGACACTCGCAATGAAGATCAGTTCCTCTAAATGACCGGAAGGATAGGCGGCCATCTTTAATTTATGCAAAATCATTAATGATCCTTGATACCGTTCAGGTGCTCGATGTAAAATTTGATATACATCATTAGTGCATCAAGAAACTTACGATGAATGACAGAACTGGTTTCTCTGATTGGGCGGACTTTCTACATCACTGAGGAGCCACTGTTCAGTGACTAATGTTGTCATACTTGGAGACTTCAACAATGACTTTGCTGTCGACTCGGCTGAAACAACCAAGATAAACGACTTCTTCCAAGAGCATGGGCTCTTTCCCTTAATCCCCACCCCAACCACAGATCTTAGGACAACCATTGACCAGATTTTCACCAATTTCAAACTCACAGATATACAATTTGATGTCCATGAAACATATTATTCATATCACAAGGCTGTTCGGATTGCCATGCACCCATCTTCATCCTCTGCTTGATCACAGATGGAAAGAGACAGACAATCAACAGGTACACAGGGATTCATACAGTTATTGCTATCAAAGACTTTGATTATTGTTTAGATTATTATTAGGGTTCAAAGCCAAAATGGGTTGAAGCCTTTTTTTTTTGTTCAGAATATTTCTGTTCTTCCGCCATATTTTTCGCACACGCTATGTCAAAATATTTATTATAATCCTTCAATGCATCCAACATCCCACACTGAATTTATCATATTGTAATCTTTTACAAGCCACTGCTAAAGCATCTTCTGCATTCAACCAAATCTTTCACGCTTTTACATATGCATTTTTCATTCATTGTGTACCAATATACACTGACTAAAACTGTCTGGCTGAGGGGTTGTTGCACCTTTTAGGTGCTGCCTCATGTTCTCTGTATATACCAAGATTTGTATGTCATCAGTACTGGATGTCAAACCATCGACCTTTCGAGGCCATTGTCCCTGCATTCCTGCAAATGTCATGAAAGAGAAGAATTCCTGCATAGCATTATGAGATAGAAAGATTTCTCTAGTAGATAGCTAAGTAACTTGGTCTGGAGACCTGATTGGATGTACTGTGACTGACATTCCAGATGACTAATTATTTTGTACGTCATCCAGTGGTCAGGTGACCTTTGATTCTATTTATTGTCTCTTTTAATGTGATGACTAGGAGGCAAAATCAACAATGGTCGACCATCAGCACAGAAAACAAAGTCGACTGAATGCTATACATGTAATTAGTGAAAAATGCTTCAATTGCTATGGCAACTCGGCTACATACATGACCCAGACATACGGTACCAACTTTTGTAGGGAACATTGTCATGGTTACGTAGATTCATGGGAAATGAGGCGAGACAAACTAGGAAAATGTTGCAAAAATAACCCTCATTAATTCACTGATGTAATCAAAGGAAAATGTCACATCATTATGGTAGCAAACTTTGTGGATAGTTTATTAATGAAAGTACTCGGGTGGAAATTTATTGAACATACATTGTAATATAAAGAGAAATGAGGTAGAATGTTGAGGAGAACCAGCCATTTTTATACTGCTGGTAGGCTGTATGTCCGTCAGGGCAAAATTAAAAACTTGTTTGTATGGGATAACATGTTACCTTTATACAAACCATGGGTCGGTAGGCCGATTTTTATTTTTATTTTTTTATTTGTTCTTCATTTGAATTTTTTCATGATCTTATAGGTGGTGGCATCATATTGCCTCAAGATATTACAGAGAGAGAGATGCGCTAAACAGAGAAAATATTACTATTTGTATGACTACAGCTTCAAAAACATGTAGTTTCCTGGATATGTAGTTTCAGAAGACCCTATATTTCTTAGATGAATAAAAAATATAACTAAAACAAATATACAAACAATATTTTAATTTTGGCCTCATAATTGTCTGTAACAATTAAATCTTGCTCTGGACTGAAGCAGTTTTGCTGCCTTTTCTTACCTTTCCTTTTTACCCCTCAGCCCATAGGGCTGCAGGGTCTTGTCGTTGCCATGTACGTACGTCCGTCCGTCCATCCGATCATCCGTCCGTCCGTCCGTCAACATGTTCTTGTCCGCTGAATATCTGCAGATCTATGAAGTCGGGCCTGACCAAACTTTGGTGAGAGCTTCCTGAATGTTGACTGATGAAATGATTAGATTTTCAGATGGCTATGACGATTTCATGATTTTTAATTATTTTTTTTATTATTTATTAATGGCTCAGCTTTTGCACTGTTAACTATGCCCATCAACATGTTCTTTTCCGTGGAATATCTGCAGATCTATGAAGTCGGGCCTGACCAAACTCTGGTGAGAGCTTCCTGAATGTTCACTGATGAAATGATTAGATTTTCAGATGGCTATGATGATTTCATGATTTTTAATTATCTTTTTTTAGCCCACCATCACTAGATGGTGGGCTGTTCAAATCGCTTTTCGTCCGTGGTCCGTCGTCCGTCGTCAGTCGTCAGTCGTCCGTCGGCCGTCCGTCCGTAAACAATTCTTGTTATCGCGATTTCTCAGGAACTGCTGCATGGATCTTTCCCAAATTTGGTACACAGGTTCCCCTTGGGGTCTAGTTGTGCAAGAAATCTCTTTTGGTCCGATTCGAAAATCCAATATGGCCACCAGGCAGCCATCTTGGATTTCCCCATGAAACCTTGTTATCGCGATTTCTCAGGAACTACTGCATGGATCTTTCTCAAATTTGGTACACAGGTTCCCCTTGGGGTCTAGTTGTGCAAGAAATCTCTTTTGGTCCGATCCGAAAATCCAATATGGCCACCAGGCAGCCATCTTGTATTGCCCCATGAAACCTTGTTATCGCGATTTCTCAGGAACTATTTCATGGATCTTTCTCAAATTTGGTACACAGGTTCCCCTTGGGGTCTAGTTGTGCAAGATACCTTTTCTGGTCCGATTCGAAAATCCAATATGGCCACCAGGCAGCCATCTTGGATTTCCTCCATGAAACCTTGTTATCGCGATTTCTCAGGAACTACTGCATGGATCTTTCTCAAATTTGGTACACAGGTTCCCCTTGGGGTCTAGTTGTGCAAGATACCTTTTCTGGTCCGATTCGAAAATCCAATATGGCCACCAGGCAGCCATCTTGGATTTCCCCATGAAACTTTGTTATTGTCATTTCTCAGGAAGTACTGTATGGATCTTTCTCAAATTTGGTACACGTACAGGTTCCCCTTGGGGTCTAGTTGTGCAAGATACCTTTTTCGGTCCGAATCGAAAATCCAGTATGACCACAAGGCAGTCATCTTGAATTTCTCTATGAAACCTTGTTATCGCGATTTCTCAGGAACTACTGCATGGATCTTTCTAAAGTTTGGTTCACAGGTTCCCCTTGGGGTCTAGTTGTGCAAGATACCTTTTTGGGCTGATTCGAAAAACCAATATGGCCACCAGGCAGCCATATTGGATTACCCCATGAAACCTTGTTATCACGATTTCTCAGGAACTACTGCATGGATCTTTCTCAAATTTGGTACACAGGTTCCCCTTGGGATCTAGTTGTGCAAGATACCTTTTTCGGTCCGAATCGAAAATCCAATATGGCCACAAGGCGGCCATCTTGAATTTCCCCTTGAAACATTGTTACAGTGAATTCTCAGGATATATTCAATGGATCTTTCTGAAATTTGGTACACAGGTCCCACATGGGGCCTAATAGTGCAAGATACCTTTTTTGGTCCGATTCGAAAGTCCAAGTTACGCTTAAATCAGCTTTCTTTTGTCCATGCAGTAGCAAGTGAACTGCTCCACCCTTTCGTCTGCCGGCGGGTCGGCTACATGAAGGGACGTCACTCTTGTGACTCAACCTCACAACTCGACAACTGTAGACTACTGCATGTTTCAATCCAAGGGAGATAATCAGGATTCAGGCACTTTCGAAGTTTCAACATTACTGCGCGGACCGGATCCCTTCAGTATTAAGTAGTGTACCATCTTACTATTTTCAAGCATGGTATCTTAAAACAGATATCTCAAAATAGCCGTATAAACAGAACAGAATTAGCATTCGTTCTTAATTATAAAATCTTAAGTATTCGTCTTAAGTATTGAAGATTGGTCTTCGCTTCCAGTACCCAATGATGACATGTGCAAAAAATAAATAAAAAAAAATACTACGAAACAAAGGGGAAGAATCCTCCGTACATGTACATTCACTTTCAGACTAACTTTGCTAATTTCTCTTGTATTATAACAACCGACATGAGTACAGTTTCTAGAAATCTTGAAACTCCTGAAACTTAGATTATATCTTGGCGTTTTTCAGTGGCCTTTTCTGATCCTTTTCGCTCAGATTCGAAATTCTGTAAACAAAATTACAAGTCAATCGTTTGTTCTTAGTAACAATGGACAAAAAGATCCTCTAGTCATTAGCTTACAATTATCGGACAATGGTGGGCGCCAAGATCCTTCAGGATCTCTCGTTTATTGTATATTGATGGCTTATCTGTTGCACTGACTTATCCATGCCCATCGGGAACCCTTTGTTGCATGTTTCATTGTGATTTTTGAAGGTTCGCTGATACAAGAAAGCCTGGTCCATTCAACAGCCCTCCAATTAAGGATGGTTTGTGGTAACCTGTAAACAGGTTACCCCAAAACAAGAAGTGGTAACCCTGCTCAGAAAAACAGGTTACCGCGCATACTTTTGGGTTGTTGTCAAAGAGATAAATGATGTTCGCTAGGCCGTGTTAACTCAGTTAGATGTAATATTCTTGTATGACACTTCCAATCATGTTAAATCATTCAATTTTGTAAAGTCTGAAGTCGAGATATTGCTTTTAGTACATGTAAAACTGATTGCTTGTTTGTACAGGTGCAGGTATTATTTGCTAGTCTACATGTACATGTACTTCATAGAGTTGCAAATAGTACGAAATGAATTTTGTGTCCTTACATGTCATGACTGTCATGAAAATATCTAAAATTTGGCACTTGTTACAAAATTGATGTGATTGTGAGTGTCACTGTTGTACGGTTTTCTCAATTTTTGGCTGACTTGAACACATAATTGACAGCAATGATAATAAATTATTAGATGAAGCAATTTTGATGAAATTCAGTGAATAGTCCGTTGTAATTTATATTTTGAATTCAGCTTTGATACACAGTAAAACTTGAGTTACCTGTGTACTGATGAAATAAAACTATATATTAAACTACATACAACTTGAGTACAGTCCTTCGTTTCATTAAATATGCTGTATTGATATGATTTCAATATTGTGTTCGTGCATTTTTTTCAAACAGTTGTCTCACCGCCGGGGTTTGAGTGGTTATTGTTGTTGTTTTGTTACTTTCACTTTGACTGTCATCTTCGCCGATGCAATTGGTTTTAGCCCAGGCGTGAAGAGATCCAGATTTTACGTGTCTGGCAACGTTGATTTTATGTACATAATCAACGCGGGGTACCGACATTATCCCCCAACGACATTTTCCCCACCGACATTTTCCCCAGGCGACATTTTCCCCAGGCGACAATTTTCCCCAGGCGACAATTTTCCCCACCCTAATATTACATGTTGTAATAATTACGATTATATGCCAATGAATGGAAAGTGATCAAAAATTCCCGCTGCATGAAAGCGGTAAAAATTTGATATTATATTATTTGATCACTTCATCATCACTGCCGATATATTCCGATAGATAACTAGACATTCAAATTTGAATAGAAAATATTTAATTCATAAAGATTTTAAACAAAACATTAAAATTAGAAATATTTCATTCATAACGATTTAGTCAAAATGAACTTTCAAAAAATACATTATCACAGAAAAAAATCTGCTCAAAAGTATTGATGAAAATTGACGATATTTTGGTCGGTAGGGCTACATAACACCGTGCCAAGAAATAAATAACAGCCAGAAAACAGAACATAAGAGCGTGATCTTGATAATCTATTCTTATTTATTTTGCCTGAAAAGAAGGCACGTTTGCATACATCTGTCGATGTTTAACTGAAAAATAATCTCCCTTTAATTCCTAGAACTCTCCTACGTGCAAACGTAAAAAAAAATCAAGGTGAGGAAATGACCGCGACTGCGATTGTCGGTAGATCGTAATTATTACAGCACGTAATATTAGGGTGGGGAGAATGTCGCCTGGGGAAAATGTCGCCTGGGGAAAATGTCGCGGGGGAAACTGTCGCTGGGGGATAATGTCATGGACTCAATCAACGCCATCGACGTATGATATAATTCCAGCCAGTGAATTTCCGCGAAGTGTTGCTTGTGAACGAATGTCCGCAAAATGCCGACTGCAAATTTTGCAACTCAACTTAGTGATATTGTCTTCACTGTCAACTTCGTATAGGAAGAAGAGATGAAACTGCCATTTCAAAAATGTTCTCAGTTTCTCTGGATTTCGATGACATTTCTAACAAAGTATTGAACAAACACAGCAGATGCCAACTGTCAAAACTGCCAAACGTACGACGCACGTTGATGCGCGCACACTGCACATTAGACCGATTTGTTTCAGCATACCCCAGCTGACCTATTTATCGTAGGGAACCAGGCTTTGCTGCAGCAGTATCAAACGAAATGGGGTTTCTGACCTGGGGAATTTCCATGCCTTCGGGGCGACAGTAACTTGTAAAACTGCGTGTACGATGAATATTCTGTTTATTTGATTCGATCTTTCAACAAAAAAAAAAGAAGAAAAAAACCCCCCGGTCAATCGAGGATACAGAAATCAGATTGCAGTGTTACAGCTATGAAGAAATAACAAGCAAACAATAAGGCCAATTTGGCCTGTGTGACAACAGACAGTATTTTTATTTTAGCCACAGACGATCACAGTTTAACATGGCGAACGGACAAACGGTCGCCGGAAAATCAAACTCGGTAACCTCCTGGTAACCTGAACGAGCGTTCGCCACTTAATTGGAGGGCTGTTTCAAGATTCAATTTATTCTCATTTATTCCCCTATTAATTCCCATTTATCTGGGAGCTTACATGCTACGCTTGTTCAACCTATGCACTACCCTCGCGAGGATTTCCCCACCCTTGGGGCACTAAATGTTATTGGACTTTTTCCTATCCACAGCTTCTCAGCTGCTTGTAATATGTATGAGATGCAGCTAGTGTACATTGTTTTTTTTCACACACACATGCAGAATCTCCTAAAATTCATTCCTTTATAGTAATAACTAACAGGTTGAGGACATTATTTTATTTCAGAAGTACAAGAGGAAATAACCGGCGCGGGGTTCTCGCTGCATCGAACCCGTTAGGTTTGAATTTCGCGTCGCCTTTGCTACATCGCTTTATCCGAAAGCTTTTGCACAGACCATATTTTATTTCAGAAGTATAATATGAATTCTAAAGCATCTGCTTGATCTTTAGCATTGAAAGCATAGGGAGATTGCTGTCCTATATTGGACGATATAGTACCCTTTCTCACGTGACTCTATTCCAAAATGGACCTATTCCAAATACGATTTGGACGGGGTGGATAGGTTATCGCACCGTCTGCTCCATATTAGATGGCTATAAGTGAGAATTACTCGCGATTGTCGACTTGCAATAGATTATTGACTACATTTATCTGTTTTCTCTTAGTTTTGAGACTCAAAAATCTTACAAATGTTAATTATTTCTCATGATTCTTGTCGTTTCGCGAGTCTGCATATCCGAGGGCGTGACAATCGTAGTGAATTTATGAATGACGCACGTGCAGAAATCGCAACATTGCATTGATGACAGCTGTCACTCAAATATAGCTTTCCGTCGGACCGCTGTTCACAGGAGGCGATGCACCTGTTTCAGCTAAGTTATGATGATATATGGGGCTGTAAATTGCTTGGCAACTCGACAGAAAATTTCAGGGAGTGTATATCTTATCTCGTGTAATAAAAAATCCTCCAGAATTTTCAGAATCCATCACAATCATTCGGTAGTGCTCTTGTATCGACTGCGCTGCTCGAGGGCGGAGTCAGTAAAACTGTGATGGCAACTGTCTCGAGGTCGTACATATCAACGCCGTAATCGGTGTGGGATAATTATTGGAATCTGATTTAAATGATTCGTCATCGCACATAATTTGTAATTTTTAAAGGAAGAGTAAACATTGTCTCTGCACTGAAATACAGAAATATCGTTCCCTGAGCTTGATCACGCCCCTCGCCTGAGAGAATAGACCGGCCCCAGTGGAACACCAGAAAAGATTATTTGGACGGGTCTACCAGAGTTTGTTGTCAGTGGTAAATTGAATTTCAAATGAGTACTATGACCACATTTATTCCTTTATTTTTAGCACTGGTAACATTTGTAAAAGATGCTTTAGAATAGAAATAAATGTTACTTTTCTGTCCTCTAACTGCCAAGATAATGGATGGTAAAACGGAATTGCCTTTATGTTTTAGGACTCAGCCTGCGGCTTCGTCCCAAAACAATAGGCAATTCCGTTTTACCATCCATTATCTGGACAGTAAAGCCCGGCGCACACGAGAGCTATCAGCTGAGCTGACCGCCTCAATTGCCGGTCAGCTCAGGGGCTAGCTCTCGTGTGCGGGCAGTTTTTGGTGAGTTTTTGGCCTCGCGAGGCCGGGGGAAAAATATCAAACTTGTTTGATAATTTCGCCTCGCGAGGCCAAATCCTCAGCGTGTGCGGCGAACGCAAGCCAACAGCTCAGCAGTTTTACCGGACAGGCCAATGAATCGCATGTTATTTTCACTCGATTCATACGCTCGACTCTTCAAAATGGACTTGAAGAAGACGTTATGCGGGAACTGAAATCAATTTCTTGAAACTTTTGCTCACCGTGTGCGCTGAAACAACAAGAGAGCTAGCCGCTGAGCTGACAGGCAATTGAGGCCGTTAGCTCAGCTGATATCTCTCGTGTGCGCCGGGCTTTAGAGGACAGAAAACTAACATTTATTTCTTAAATAACTGGCAGGGGAATCCCTGCAGTATTGAACCCCTGTTAGTTTGAATTTCGCGTCGCCTTAAATGAAGGACAACATTTTTCTTAAATTTTGCTATCAAATCATTCTAATCCACATCATACGATTTATCCTAAAGTTTTTGCACAAAACATATTTTATTTCAGAAGTATAATATGAAATAACTGACAGGGAAAACCCTGCAGTATAGAACCCCTTTTAGTTTGAATTTCGCGTCGCCTTAAATGAAGGACAACATTTTTTTTTCAATTTTTCTGTTAAATCATTGTATTCTACATCATATGATTTATCCTAAAACTTTTGTATGAACCAAATTTGTGTCCACACATTTAACTGGTACAACATAGTGCTTCAATTTTTGTCACCAAACATGTGACTGTACCTTGGAAATTATTTAAAACGAGTGATTAGGAGAGCCCATTTTAGCCTGACTCTGTGCAATTTTGAACCAGTTTGCATACCTGGAGCTTATGCCCCCCCCCCCCAAAAAAAATAATGATAATGGCGGGCTTGTGTCAATCATTGTGATTCTATGCCATTAACTTGTTATCACACTTGTGCAATGCATAAATTGCCACTGATAAAGCTACACTTTCTTGCATGCTGTAATCCTAGCACACGACTCACTTAAAACGAAGTCTATTATATACATTACAGAAACCACACAAACAGTATTCGCAAGGCTGTATCCAGGGATTTTTTGCTGGTTCCGATCCCAAACTCCCAGTTCCTTTTCGTAATTCATTATTGAGGGTCCAATCTCCCCCCAAAATAATGATAATGGCGGGCTTGTGTCAATCATTGTGATTCTATGCCATTAACTTGTTATCACACTTGTGCAATGCATAAATTGCCACTGATAAAGCTACACTTTCTTGCATGCTGTAATCCTAGCACACGACTCACTGAAAACGAAGTCTGTTATATACATTACAGAAACCACACAAACTGTATTCGCAAGGCTGTATCCAGGGATTTTTTTGCTGGTTCGGATCCCAAACTCCCAGTTCCTTTTCGTAATTCATTATTGGGGTCCAATCTGTTATGTGAATTTAGGCACAAAGAGCCTGTGATCAATCACAAAACAGAGGTTTATTAACATGAAATTCAATACCCAGCTATGCAATGGGATTGATATTGAGGCTTCAAGAAGGTTTTTTTAGGAGTATTTCCTTCAGAAATCCTTTCAAATTGAACAACAACAACAGTTTCGTTTTTTGTTCCATTTGAGTTTTGGGCGCCCATACGTTTTCCGGAACTAAATTGGCTCTAGATGCAGCCCTGATCCTACTTGACAAAAAAAAAACAGGCTGAGGGGTCCACGCACCTTTTAGGTGCTTGCCTGCAATTCATGTTTTACCGGAAGTCACCCGATATATTCCACAAACCAACATAGAGAAATGAGCATTCATATTAACTGAGAAAGAATAATGAACTAATTGTATCCTTCAAAACTCTCAACAACAGCCAACATTTCAGCTAACTCTCAACAACAGTCAACATTTCAGCTAACTCTCAACAACAGCCAACATTTCAGCTAACTCTCAACAACACCCAACATTTCAGCTATCAGATGGAAAAACTCAAGATAGAATAAAATCTCAAATCCAAAAGGTAGGTGGCCTATCTTTTGGATTTGAGATGCTCTTCTCGTTCTATCTTTTAACATGCGATGGCACTTATTTCAATATAATCGGCATGGTGAAGGATCCATTTTTTTCCTAATTTCAATCAGTAATACATGTGCTAAAAATGTTTGTGACATTTTTTGAAGATGCATGTAGCCTGGTAAATGCACATTTTTGACTGAACCCTGATAAAATCCATGTTATTTCTTACATTCTCCCAAGCAACATATGAAAATGATTTATATGAAAACCAACAGGATCAAAATTCTGAATTTTTGGATATGCCTTTTTTTCAGGGTAGTAATTCAGTATGACTGTTATGTAGGAGGCTTTATCATGAACTTTCTGTGTGTTTGAAAGGTAAATTGCCATTTTTTTTCAGGCCATTCTCTCTCTCTGTATGTCCCAAACATGACTATGTATTGAATGGTGTATTTCAGTAAGAACAAAACTGTGAATGTATAGTATGGCACATTGAATCAAACATCATAAATTTAACACAAGGCTATTGTATGGGTAACTTCTTCATTGCTGTGGAGCGGATGTTTGTTGGAGATAATAGCTAGCTTTGAAAAAATTGGAAGTATCTCCAGCGAAACGTCAGCTCCACAACAATAAAGAACATGTTATCCCTAGAATAGCCACTTGTTATATACATGTACACCGACTTCTAAATGCCTATCAAAGAAACTATACTTCATAAATTTTGACAACCTACAAAATGATGGTCTGGTACATGTATCTATACCAGTTACTTGTAACAAAAACCAACCAGTTTTGATGACCTCAAACACAATAAATTCACTTCCGAAAGTCGGAAAGATATGAAAGATTTTTTGAAATGCCGGTATTTTATAGCAACAGTAATACTGTATGTAGAGATGAATCAATTGAATTTAGATGTTTATCAGACGGTCTGAGCTGTAATTGAGTTGATTTATTGGTCATTTTGCTGTGTTGATACATGTATTTTGCTGCAAAATATTGATTGACTGGGGGAGATTTACTGCCAGCTAGCGTATGTTTATCTGTTCTCTATAGTGTTTAACCTAATCTGGTTCACAGTGATGTACCATCCTTGCTTTCAAGTCCAGGAATATAAGCAAACATCGTGGAACTTTTAAGACAAGAAACATCGAACCTGTCGAATAAGGTATTTATGCCCCCTGTCAACTTCCGTCTGAAGTCACATTTAGAGGAGCACGTACACAAATATTGGTGGACGTGCCACCGGTACTCGGATCACACGGCCTATAGTTTAGGATCGTTTCCTCCCTCAGGCTTTACCATCGTAAATGTAATTGTGAGTTGCCCCCTTTGAGACTCACTGGAATGTTTGCCCAAAGCGACGGCTTAAAACAGTCCACTGATGGACGGGACATGCCACATAGGATATTCGGAGGATCAATACCAAATAAAAACAGCTTTCCTCCAGGAATTTCACGGACCAATGAGTACAGATTTTCTATTGACATACATGTATGTACTCCGGCTATATGTTTCGATGACATCGACCTCCTTGGAATCCATACATGAGGTTGTGCAGTTCAATTATGGATGGTCCCGTGGGGCTCCCAGTGATTGACCTGGTGTGTCATTATGCACACTCCAGGTCATGGTTAGAATAGACCTCAGCCCCTCATAGAGCTTGTCATAAAAGGCGACTAACTGGGGCACCCGTGTGGTTCCCGGGTGTGAAAAAGAATAGGACCCAAATGTCCTGATATGATTGAAATAATGTTAAAAGTGACATTAAATCATATTCCCTCACTCACTCACTCGATTATGGACACGGATATTTTTTTATGGATGACAGCATTCTTGTGGCATCAGAATAAATACCAGGCCTCTTGTTTTGTGAGACAACAGGCGAGTGACAATCACTCGCCTTATTTATTCTCAGGAGTGTGGTTAGCACACCTAAAATCACACCCCTTAAATGAGTCTAGGCGAGTGATGGGTTATCTCCCTTGATAACAGACGAACAGTGACCAATAATGATGTGAAATTTGACAGTGAGTGGTTCTCCTGCAATTTTTCTTTTCAAAAAATGAGGTGGGTGTTTTTTAAATTTATTATTATTATTTTTTTTATTTGGCACACATGTTCTTTCAAACTTAGAGCACCAGTGGAAAGTTGATGTCAACATTGATATGTCAAAGACAAAAGAATTTAGATCCAACTAACACCCTTTTTAAAGAATGAAAATTTATGGGGAGTTAACCAGTATCCCAACTATATTTACTTATATTTATCAGAAGTCTCCCCTTGTAAATTGCTGATTCCAATAAATTAGAATCAGCCACCAGAGTCCCATTGGAATGATCAATTAACTGAAATGTCTGCATAGAAAAACTTCCACTTGTGAATAGAAGCCAAAGAAAAGAAGCCAACAATATTATTTACCAACTGGAAGAAAAAAAATCAGATAGTCCGATTCCGTTTCATAACAGGTCCGACTTTTGCATGCACCGGACTACCGCGCAAGAGGTGACGCGCAACCGGAAGTAAATTTGGCGCGGAAAATGTTGATAGAGAAACCCAACAACAAGGTCCAACAACAATGGCTAAAGATCGGCTTGAAATAAATTTTCAATGGATTATTTCTTGGATTGTCCGTTCCTTCAGATAGATCTAGACTTCTAAAAGGTATTTACGAAAATTGATCGCATTTTATCGTTTTTGCTATATAAAATCCTACTTGCCGCATGCGACAGGTAGATTGTTTTTGCAAGACAAGTAAGTTGTCGCCGGAAAAATTCACTTGCCGGCGGCACGTAGGCAGGCGTTATTTCGACCGCTGACCATTTAACCGGACGTAAACACATGCGTTGCTGTCGGAAGGCAGTTTAATGGCACACGTAAGTTGGTAATGAATTTAGCTGCTTTTACTGTTTTTTAACGACCGCGAAATGCCAGGTGCGCTATAGTCGCGCACCTAGTTCCAAGTTCAGGAGTGCGAAGGTGCGGGAGCGCGATCGCGCGCCTTAAAACGAGAGGCCTGAAATACCTCCTACTGTCAGATAAACCCTCTGATTGCAAAGAGTTGAAATCACAGCATGTAGCTTTTGTGCACATATAGCTCTCGGCTAATCAGCATGGTCCGCTGGTAAATGAAACGGAGTGGGATCAGCATGTCCCAGCTAAAGAAGACATTGTACTGTGTGCTCTTGTGTAATAATTTAGCATAAAAATTAGTAAATTCTTTTACAGGATATAATGGATACATTTTCCTCTCTTTTGAATTACATGTACATGTACAGTACGAAGATGCATGCTCCCTGTGTTGATCAAAATTGATAGAGACCGAATGCACATCCGTGCAACTTTTGTCTGCCCAGTGCAGTCAGAGGATGTTACACCGACAGTTTGGGAGGTTATAATATTATAATAATATCTTTATTTCAAGAGGGTAATACACAATCAGTTTCTACAAGAATCTGTTCTTCCTCATCAACAGTTAAACATATACATGTAGCAGAATTTACAGTTTTGGATCATGGAAATAAATCTGACAAACATAATAATTACAATACTATTAGGTAAATACATGTATACAGTTTATGGACGGTGTAATAAAACAGTTTATAGATAATAATAATAATAAAACAGTGGCACTTAGCAGCATTTTAAGAGGCAGCTTCATTTTTACCCCTCGGCCAAAATTTGGCCGAAGGGTATTGTCGTCGTCATGTCTGTCCGTCACACCTTTCTCGTTACCAAGATATCTTTAGAACGACTTACCCTAGGCACACCAAACTTGCAGTGCACATCCGTATGCTCGTGACCCAGAACCCTATTGAATCTGGACCTGATTGGTTCGAAACTTTGGCGGCCATCTTTAATTTATGCGAAACCATCACAGCTTTCTCGTTACCAAGATATCTTTAGAATGACTTACCCTAGGCACACCAAACTTGCACTGCACATCCATATGCTCATGACCCAGAACCCTATTGAATCTGGACCCGATTGGTTGGAAACCTTGGCGGCCATATTTAATTTATGCGAAACCATTAATCTTGTGTATCTCGGGTACCATTCCACTGTTCAGTGTGAAACTTGGTATAGATCATCGATGCATCAAGAAACTTCAAAGGAATGACCAAACCAGTTTCCCTGATTCGGTGGAAACCTTGGCGGCCATCTTTAATTTATGCACAATCTTTAATGATATATATCTCTGTTACCATTCAAGTGTTCTATACGATACTTGGTATACAGCATCGATGTATCAAGAGACCTGCAATGTATAACCACATCAGTTCCTCTGAGTGGCGGGAAGGATGGGCGGCCATCTTTAATTTATGCGAAATAATTAATGATCTCTATCTCTGATACCATTCAAGTGCTCGATGTAAAATTTGGTATATATCATCGATGCATCAATAGACTTACGATAAATGACAGTTCTGGTGTTTTTGATTGGGCGGAAACCTTGGTGGCCATCTTAAATTTATGCAAAATCTTTAATAATGTATATCTTTGATACCATTTCAGTGTTCTATATGAAACTTGGTATACAGCATTGATGTATCAAGAGACTTGCAAAGAATAACTACATCAGTTCCGCTGAGTGGCGGGAAGGATGAGCGGCCATCTTTAATTTATGCGAAATCATTAATGATCGCTATCTCTGATACCGTTCAAGTGCTCGATGTAAAATTTGGTATACATCATCGATG
Organism: Hanleya hanleyi; assembly: GCA_036873755.1. Lineage (NCBI taxonomy): Eukaryota > Metazoa > Mollusca > Polyplacophora > Lepidopleurida > Hanleyidae > Hanleya > Hanleya hanleyi. The sequence continues at coordinate 75,694 of JAVTVY010042881.1, read as the reverse complement.
TATCAATACACAGTTCTGGTTTTTCTGATTGGGCGGAAACCTTGGTGGCCATCTTTAATTTATGCAAAATCTTTAATGATGTATATCTTTGATACCATTTCAGTGTTCTATATGAAACTTGGTATACAGCATCCATGTATCAAGAGACTTGCAATGAATAACCACATCAGTTCCTCTAAGTGATGGGAAGGATGGGCGACCATCTTTAATTTATGCGAAATCATTAATGATCTCTATCTCTGATAATTTTCAAATGCTTGATGTAAAATTTGGTATACATCATCGATGCATCAAGAGACGTATGTAATGAATACCGGTTTCTCTGATTGGATGGAATCCTTAGAGGCCATTTCTAATGGCAAAATTTTTCATAATCTGTATATTTGTCACTTGACTGCTTGGTTCAAAAGTCTTGGTTCAAATTGAATACATTATGAATGGCTGGCGCCCAGAGCCGAGGGGTTTTCAGATGCGCAGCTTCGTATTTAACATTTGAAGATATCTGGATCTGAAGGAAGGTATACATGTAGATGGTGCTTCTCGTAGGTCATTTTTCAGAGAGTTCCAGATCTTGGCACCTGAATATCCAAGGCTTTGCTTCAAATAGTCCGTTTTGGGCAAAGGTACATGTAGGTTTTTGTTTTCAGTTGATCTCAGAGAGCAAGATGTAGTCTGACTAACATATTCAAAGAGATTATTCAAGTACACAGGGGTGAGATTATGTAGGATTTTATACATCATAACAGCTTCCTGATACTGTATTCTGTCAGGAATTCTTATCCAATCAAGGTTTATAGACTCTGACAATGAGAGGATGATGGCTGTGTACATCATACTTGATCTGAGCATGATTTGGATGTACTGCATGGCCAAGATATTCAAAAGCATGCAATGAACCATTTGTCACTTTAACTCATTCGGTACCAATGACGCCAAAAGGCGACAAAATAATTCCCTGTCTCAACCCCGTTGACGACTTTTGGCGTAATTTCTTAGAGCCTCCCTAGCTCCAACATGGAACCTAATGACAGCCATGTAGCATTAGGTTCCAGTTGGAGCTAAGATCCTCCCCATCCCCAATGACGCCAAAAGGCGACATCGCTGAATACCGTCAAATAAAACCCCACTCTGTCTGCAATGTAGCATTTTACGCGAGCACCTCAAGTTAAACTTACCCAAATTTATATATTTTTGAAAAGCCTAAGCCTTCAACATTCAGATTATCAAAGAATGTTTTCATTTTGACAAACAAATAAAACAAGATCGAGAGTGAAACGAACATAATGGGGAAAATGTGGAAGTACAAAATTTTCACAATTTTACCATGTCCGTAAATGTTGCTGCAGAGTAAATTCACTCAGTAATCCCGTTCAAATCTTTCTATTACTGAAGAATAACGTGTCCAAGAGACCATCTAAGCGTTCCATGAAGATGAAATCCATCAGATCCACTCCGTAAATTTATTTCCACATTTTTCCACCACATGTGTCGGTAAATATTTGCCATTTTCATCTCGCACCATGCTTGAAATGAACTGTAATGGTCGAATTGATCAATCGCGTGCCTTTGCTTTAGTCACATGGTAACGATCCAGCCAACCGAAGCACTGAAGTGTCGGAGTGGTTCATTGGCACATACGACAGATTCGTCGGATGAATGATATTTTATATCCAATCGTAGCTTTCGTAATATTGGCCATCCATTGTAACTATGAGATTGGGAAAGCCCAGGGAATCACCTTTCCAACTGGAACCTAATGCTACATGGCTGTCATTAGGTTCCACATACTTCCATGCCACAATCGTAAGACAAAGCCCGAACCGTATAAACGATGATTTAGTTGCTCCTTACCATGCATTTTCCGATCAAACGTATCATGAACTAGTCTGGATCGTCAGAACGGCCAACATCTGTTGTCTTTTTGAGTGGGTTTTGTACCAGTCCCCACTTGAAAATAGGGACTAGCTGCGCCATGTTTGTTTCCATGCTGGAGTGTCGACTGCGCAAATGGTGGCCGCAATAAAAACCGCCAGTGCACATGCCAACACCATACACGTGGTCGTAAGGCAGACAAATTTTACTGAAAAATTCATTCATTCAAATTCATTCATTGTCGGAAGCAATAATCGAACGACCACGTTTGTGGTGTTGGCGTGCGCACTTCCGATTTTTACTGAGGCCACCGTTAGCACAGTCGACAATCCAGCGTGAAAACAAACATGGCGGAGCTGATCATATATTCAAGCGGGGACTGGTACAAAAGGCGGCGAAACCCACTCAAAAAGACAACAGATGTTGGCCATTCGGACGATTCGGACTAGTTCATGATACGTTTTATCGGAAAATGCTTGGTAAGGAGCAACTAAATCATCGTTTATATGGTTCGGGCTTTGTCTTACGATTGTGGCATGGAAGTACGTGGAACCTAATGACAGCCATGTACCATTAGGTTCCATGTTGGAGCTACTTTCCAACGTGACCTAGATCATGGAAAACAACTGCTGGAAAGCGAAGATACACGCCTTCAAATATGACAGAAAAAAACCCTCAAACTCTTCGAATTCGCAATTTAGCGAAGTCTCTCATCTGAAGCTGCGTTAATAATTAATTCTGACAAATGTCCATGAATAAATGAGTATTCAACTGTTATTTCTGGGCATTGTAATCAAAGAAATATATGCTCACAATCTTCGAAAATTACGTAGGATTGTGGATATTTTTTTTTTAATTTTACGTGGTTGTTGTTGTTCATCGAAACATTCGGCAATTGCCATTGGCAGTATCAATGCAAATTACGAACGTGTCGGTGAGTTAATTTTACAGATTTTTATTTGGAATAAAACTGCCTTTCTTGAGAAAAATAATACACACACATAGTTTTTGTTGAAATATATTATTTAAAAAGGACATAAAGCAATAAGTTTCAGAATGTCTGGGATCTGAAATGCAGACAGAAAACACATGAACGCCTTCTGTTTTGGAGATAATTATTCAACTTCACTGAGTCTGACTGCCCCGAGCTGGAAGCAGTGGGGTCCAGGCTAAGAAAACTGTCTAGGGCTGACAGCTAGGATAAGCTGCAGTACTGAATGAGTTAATATTGATGATGTCATAACCAGCTTGATGGTGATTGCATGGTATCTAAATAATTTCACCATGTTCTGTCCTGTAAAGTTTGCATGGTCCAAGTCATGTAATAATTGATTCGAGTGCTACTCAAAAAGAGAGAAAAACTGAATATTTTAAAGATTCAGAATTTCCAAGTTGTTGCGTTCAAGCAAACCTTGTAATCTGTACATGCATGCTGGTGCATGTAATCCCGACCATAGGTCTCTCTCACATCAAAAATCCCATTAGGATTCCGGTGTTTGGTGTAACTATCCGATCACATTGTTACATTAGAAAAATAAGGGTGGGATTTCTATATTGAGTAGAATATGCTTCAATATCTTGAATAGTTTGACAGAAGATTGGGATAATGATTTTTATTATACAAGGAAGAATGATTTAAAGGTGAAAAGCAAAGAAATTTAGTTTTGAGACAAATCAACCTGTCTAAACTCCATCTCAATGTCCTTGCAGGTACATGCAGGTATTTAAAATGAGAAAGCATGGCTGTATTCAGATTTGAGAACTGGCATGGCTCGATACATTTTAACGAAAACCAAAATAAGCAAAGCATGATGATAAGTAAGATATAGGTTGGTATTTTCATATTGAACTGTAGCAGTATTACTGAAACAGATCTTGACCATTTGTGTTTATAACACCCCATGAACTGGGGTGTCATTGTGTACAACTCGGGTCTATGGTAACAATATATGGACTTCAGCTCTCCAGACAGCTTGTCGTAAGAGGTGACTGACAGGGCCCCCCCTCGTGTAAAATGCAATAGGACCCTTCCATGAGGACCCAGGTGTATACATGTAAAAAGGAATAAGACCCTACCCGTGGGGTTCCCTGGTGTGAAAAGGAATAGGACCCAACGTCAAGATAAGACTGAATTTTTTCTGAAAGTGATGTTAAATCATACTCACTCACTCGCTCTTGTGTATAATACATTACATGTATAATAATAATAAATTCTTTATTTTTTGAGGGTTGCAACAATCAGTCAGAAGACTGTTCTCCTTTGAGGCCCTCTGGATAAGTTATATATTATCAAACATAACTCACATGCACTCACACATGCACACACATACAATCAGGGATTCATAGAAGTCAAAATTTTTACTACCCACTATAAAATATTGAGTTCTTTTTATGCTCAAATTGAGTTTTTCCAAGTTTTTACGGCCCACCCACAAGTTGATATTGAGTTTTTGAATGTTTTTACCACCCTACCAATTAAGATATGAACAAATAGTTTCTGTAGTATTAAGGTGAGCTATCTAATGTGATTTGGATAATGGTCATCTGAATGACAAAAAAACACATGTTCTGTATTGTAACTTGCTCACTTATTTTAATAGATTTCATTTTTTTGGACCTCGTGTTTGTAGCAACACCAACAGCGGTAAGAGATCACAAACTATCATAAACATTCAAAGATAATTATCATATAACGCTTGCAAGAGACGCTATAAAATCCTTACATCATCAGCGGATTTTCACGTAAGATGTAGCAGCTGTCAAGCAGAATGATGTCTTGAACTCAGACTTCTACTTTACGTCCATCGCATGGTTGCCGTCAAACTTCAGAACAAAGGAACTGCGTGGGTAGAATTTCACAAAATTTTGTGGCTTAGTTTGCGAGAATCCAAAGAATCCAAATTTGCGGAACCAAGCATTTCGTGACCAGTTGCCATTTTCACTAGTGCTAGTTACTGCACAACTAGATGTAAACTTCTCAATGGGAAAAATTGAAATCGCCTCATTTATTCTGAGGAGGGTGGTTAGCACACCTATAATAGCACAAATTAGTTCAGGCGAGTGATTATCTCCATTGATGAGCAGTATTCAACCTAAACATGTTTGGTAAGTGGTAAGTATATACTCTTAATTTTATTTCATTTGTATCTTTGTATTGCATATGAAACAAATATTGGAATTGTCTGCATTGCAAAAAAAAATAATAATCATAAAAAAAAAAATAAATAAAAAATCTGGCCACCTGCTGCATTCCCTGACAAGCAGTAAATCAACAATTGTTATTAATGAACCTTTATATAAAGACTAGGCTATGGATTTATATGAGATACGCAAAAACATTAAAAAAAAATAAGGAAATTCTGATCTATATTTTTATACCACATTTTCTCATTTTATACCATGATGGTTTTTACAGTGAAAGATAAAAATTACCAACAAAAATTCAAGACTCACGGACATAAACAAGAAATGCAATGCCGTTAAAGTTAAAATCTAGACCTCAAATAAACCGACTTCTGAAGAAATGCATGTTCTCAACGTAAAGTGCTAGACCGCGTTGTTGTTGTTGTTCATGACGGGTATCATACACGCAATGTCTCGGCCGTAGCAACGATCCATTTTTATTTTCATAAATTTCCTACCGCTTGATTCTACTTTGCCCGATGTTCTGTCTGAGGGAAAATTGTTTGTCATTCTAATTATGAACCAATCCGAATCAAATTCATCAGCTAAATGATATCCAAAATGTCCCAGGACCAGGTTTCATTTTCACCCTCGTGTAGTTCTCGTCTGCAGACCGCCAGCTAGCATTCAATTCCTTCATATAGACTGTTTTCGTCTGTTGGGTTTTAACGTAGGTAGCTGTGCACCAGCAGCCAAGCGAAGGAGAATACACTCATACCTTCGGCGCCAGTCGGGAACCATGACAGAGAGTATTCGAGGCTCCCAAAAAATAATCGACCAAAGGTCTCCGAGGTTTAGTTAGCGCATTACGTCAGCAAAATCTGAATCCGTTTGTGTACGTTTCGCAGAACTCGCAAATTGTCGAAGGATCGGCGATGATTTTCACATCACTGAAATAATTTGCACCATTTTGAGTATTGAGTTTTCGTCAAAAACATTGAGTATTTCTTGTCCAAAACGTACACTTTTGAGTTTTTTGCTGTCTATATTCAGTTTTTGACATTTTTTTTCTACCGTTTAACGGTAGTAAAAACGGACGTCTATGAATCCCTGACAATGTATTTCTATATATTTGTAACGAAAGAACTACAGATACAAAACAGTAAAACAGGCAATTTGTGAGACAGTAAGCTAGCACGTTAGGCTCTGCTATTCACAAAATTATGTACATGTTTCTTGAAAGAATTTACAGACTCCGCTTTACGTATACATGTATATCGTGTGGAAGACTATTCCAGAGTACTGCTCCTGAATAGCTTAAGCTTCTCTTGAAGTATTCAGTTCTGCATTGTGGTATGTATAGATTTTCAGTACAGGTTGATCGTAAGGTTCGGTTTGTAACATCAGATGATTTCTGGAAGAATTTTGAAATAGTGTTTTGATCAGAATTGAAGCTCTTGTAAATTAGAAGTACTTTTTGTAGAAATATTCTTTCATATATTGTCATCCAATTTAGTTGTTTAAAAAGAGATGCTGATGGTGTAAGAGGGTTAACATTGAGTATGATTCGGGCTGCTCGTTTTTGGAGTCTATGAATTCTTTCCAGAAAACATTCAGGGGCATTCCCCCAGATTGTAGAACAATAGTCCATGTGAGGCTGAATATATGCTGTGTAAAAAAGGGATTTGGTTTTCACAGATAAAAGATGTCTATTTCTAAATAAAAGTCCAATAAGGGATGAAAACTTTTTTGACAATGTTTCACAATGTGGTCCCCATGTAAGAGCACTATCCACATTCACTCCTAGTAGTTTAACAGTATTTACATTTTGAATAGGGTGGCCATTAAGTAGTATTTCAAGTTCCTTTTTGTCCCCCGCCGCAACGCGGCCGGGGACTTTAAAATGGTTCTTGCTTCTATGTGTCCGTGCAAATACTTCGTAAGCAATAACTTCTAAATGCTTTGTCGGATTCCTCCGAAATTTGGCATCTGCATTCTTTGCGACAAGACGTCTCTTGGTATTACGTTTCAGCAAGATCCGCCTGTAGGTGGCGCCACTGGGTCTTGCTTCTATGTGTCCGTGTGCATGTCCGTGCAAATACTTCGTAAGCAATAACTTCTAAATGCTTTGTCGGATTCCTCCGAAATTTGGCATCTGCATTCTTTGCGACAAGACGTCGCTGGTATTACGTTTCAGCAAGATCCGCCTGTAGGTGGCGCCACTGGGTCTTGTTCCAATCTTTAATGCATGTCCGTTCATGTTTGTTCAAATCCTTCGCGAGCGATAACTTTCGAACAATTTGTTGGATTTCTTCGAAATTTGGTAAATGCATTCCCTGCGACAAAACACCGTTGGTGATGCGTTTCAGCAAAATCCACCCGGAGGTGGCGCCACTAGAGTTCATTCCATTATTCCATGCTGCAAGTGATAACTTAGAAACGCTTTGTCGAATTTCTTTGAAATATCCTACATACCCTACCCGAAAAAGTTAGCGCTCGGAACGCATGCGGAATGCATTCCTACAGCTTTTGTGTGATTGCATTCCGCATGCATTAAATTGGAACCTTCATGATTATGCACTCGAGTGATCGCTTGTTTGAAGTTGCTGTACATATTATGCGATCATTATGCCTTCCAAGTGTGGAAGGCGTAACACTTGGAAGGCGTAATGATCAGAAGCGCTCCTCATCCTGCATGCATGCGGAAGCCATAATGATCGCATGGCATTAATAATTGAATGATCAGCATGAATGCATTCCGCACGCATTCCGCATGCATGCATTCAAAAGCTCTTGTACACTAGCAATCACATAAATCAAATGACTGACATTTTAAATGGGCAAATGTAAAGTACATTGTAAGCTACAGATGTACATGTAAAGGGTGTATGAATTGTGCTATTTATACAGTACAGTTCAAACCTTCTGAAGAGCAAAATTGGTCCGAAATAAACATTTCAAGTAACATGTAACTTTGTCAGTAACCTGAAGCTGACCATTAATGAATTCATTAATACGTTGTAAATGCAAGTGGGAATACTTAAATTATACATACATGCTAAAATTTAAATATATTCAGAATATATCCAAAGTGTATGGCCATTTTTCAAACTGTAGAGTGACCTTCAAGCTAGTGAGTAATTCACAGAATGACAGACTTACCATCAAATCTTAATATCTTAGTAGATTTATGTGGAAATACACTGTGATCCATTGTCTCTGGAGTGGAGTGACCCTGCAATGTCCGGACCAAGAACTGTGCAAATTGTGTATTCCTCACATCAAAGAATTCACTACAAATAACTTCTCTTTCCATGTTTCTGCCAGCTAAAAACCTCACACCAGTATATCATGTTGTGTTCTTCAATTCTGGTTGAGCATTTTAGGCTATATCCAATGTGAAATATCCAAAACTGCAGCTAAAGAAAATACAGCTACTGCATGGTGGCGGTGGTTAAAATTTGAAATCTGGTCGTATGATAGTATCCCCCTTTAAATTTGGCGGGGTTTCCATGGAGATCGGTGATTTATGGTCTATGAAATCAGAACCATCTGTTGGTCTGGAGACAGACACCAACTGATCATTTAAGCGATCATTTTGGATTGCTTGGACTGAAAGGATCGCTTGACCATAAGAAAATGATCACTCAGATCACATAAATGATTGCATGGTTAACACATTTGGGCAAAAGTGATCGGTTGGATAGCATAATGATGGCAAAATGAGCGCTTGGAGCGCTTCATCCTGTCAAGAATGATTGATTGGATAGCATAATGAGCGCCTTGGAGCGCTTCATCCTGTCAAGAATGATTGTTTGGATAGCATCATGATTGCAAAATGAGCGCATAGCGCGCTTAATGATCACATAGATCGCATTGTGGCATAGGGAATGCATGCGGAATGCGATCCGCATGCGATCTGCATGCAATCCGCATGCAATCCCTCCATTTATTTCGGGTAGGGTATGTACCTTTCTGGGTAACATGAGAAACGTTGCGGCTCATCGGATTCTTCTCAAATTTGGCATGCATTTACCATGCCAGGAGCTGTTGCTTGGGATTGCCTTTCGCTCACTTGCACTCACAGGTGGCGCCACCTGGTGGCAACATCACAAATTCGTTTCCGGGTAATAACTTGAGAACTGACCATCGGATTCTTCTCAAATTTTGTATGAATGTACCGTGACATAAGATGTCGCTTGATAATGCATTTCACTGACTTGCGCCTAGAGGTGGCGTCACCTGGTGTCAAAATCTAAATTTGGGTTCTGGGCAATAACTTGAGGACCCTCATCGGATTCTTCTCAAATTTGGTATGCAGATGTCCCCACGATACCATGTTCCTTGGGATTGTATTTTTCCCGCTTCTGCCTACAGGTGGCGTCTCCTGGTGGAAAAATTTGTTTCCGGGCAATAATTTGGCAACTGCTCATCAGATTATTCTCAAATTTTGTATTCATATGTGACCCGCCCCAAATAACATGAACACCGGTGGGCATCTAATACCGGCAATAACTTGAGGACCCCTCTTCAGAGTCTCAAAGTTCATATGCCGATACCATGACATGAGATGTCATTTGGGATTGTGTTTTGCCTGCTTCCACCTACAGGTGGTGACTCCTTGTGGCAAAGTCTAAATTTGGTTTCTGGGCAATAGGTTGAGGATGCCTTCATATTCTTGTCAAATTTAGTTTGCAGATAATATGCCATGAGTTGTCTCTTGGGGTTGCATTTCGGTTACATAATTTTCATGCTACATGGTAAAGAAAATATATTACAGTAGCAATCAATATTCAGTCAGCCATTCGGAGTTGATCTCAAAACCTGGGAAGGTGGAAAGACCCCTCTGCTTCTTGCTGTTGCCATCCTCATGAATATCTTCTGAAATCGACAGCGCTTATAAATATTGCTGCCATTTTGGCGGGGGACCTAGCATCCTCTGGCTGCTTGTTTTCCATATGGGCAAGCTTTTGAGGGCATGTAATCAACATTAGAATTGCAGAGGCTATACATTTCTTGTACATGTGGTTTGACTTCCTCAAACCTCCTTATATATCTGTATTACATGTACAACCTTGAATCATGTGATCATCATCATCATATGACAGCGAAGTCTCCGAACTGTCACTGTACGAGTAATTTGCCCTAGTGGGCACTCGAGTCATGGGGTACAAAATGTGGACTGGATAACATGAAAAGAGATAGGGTGTCATAAAGCACCCACTAGTGGTGGACAGGGGCAAATACAAATAATGATAGCTTGGAAACTTCAGTATTGGAGTTTTATAAGTGCAGAAACAACAACAACAAACAACATCAACATGGGATATCTTCCAATTTCAAAACATTGCATTGGTCAGTTCAAATTTTAAAAAAAAACACATAATTTTTATTGGCCTGTGCAGAAAATTGGAAGAAACTCCATCCATTCATAGAGTTTTTGAAGCAAGGTTCATTGGTTATCATCTGTGTAGATTGTAATTCATCCAGGATGGATTAATATGTTATAAATTCAGCCTGTTTCCAGGCTGATGCCATTCCTCTGGCCATATATCGTCATCTTTTTCATGTAAACTTTTGACATTTTGCTCTGCTTTGTCATCGTCATCGCATTGCATCTTTTTAATAGCTATTGACAGGTGAGCATGAAATTGTCGTGGCTTCCGTAATTGTGTCCGCTTCCGTTTGTGGCCGGTTCATTATTCCACATGAATGGCTTCTAGGTAATTATATTCAGTTGGAAGTGTTCCCCTTCCTTTTTCACATTGTCTATGGCAATTATATGAGGATGTGCATGCAGGACCAGAAATGGAAACCCCTTAATCGAAGCCGTTGAGGAGAACATATCTCACATTAGAAAATTGAAGGATAAACCTATGTATAATAAAGTTTCCATCACAGAATCCTGAGATCAGCGGTGAGCTGTACATAGAGCCTGTATAATTAACGTATGTGCATCAATGCATACTGTCAGTATCATGCTACATGTACGTTGTTTGATGTAAAGCTGGCTATTGCTTTTCAAAAAATAGTTTCCGGTTTGTTTAGTTTTTTTATGTCTAGATTGAATTATGTAATCCTTTTACACCAGGTCGGCATTTGTTAATTTAAAAAAAAAATGCACATCCACTTTCATTTTTATGATTTTCAGTATTTTCTTGACAAATGACAAATTTTATCATTAAATCTGTGGTGATTAGGCATCATGCAGAAAAAGCTGTTATCACACATGACCGTCTATTTTGCATATTAGACCAGTGCGTGTAGACAAGGGAGCAATATTGGGCAAGGTCAGATTTTACTTGTATGAGGAAATTGTAGAGTTGTGCGGCGATCATTTTCTCATGACCCGTTTCACATCACATGCCTAGAAATGATTGATTCTAAATAATGATGTCATAGAGTATAAGTTTAGCATGATGCAAGCTCCAGAATATATGAGGGTATGGGGACAGACAAGGCTTAGTTTTGGAGATAAGAGGGTGGGGCTCTGTGAGGGGGTGGGGGAACATGTTCACGAGGGCAGTGAATGGGTGGAATAAGGGTAGCATGATATAAGTTCCTGGAATATTGGGGATATGGGATTAGACGAGGCTTAGATTCGGAGTTAGAGGGTGGAAATCAGTGCACTGGGGGTGGGGACATAAAATTTCTCGCCTGTACTCTGCTAAATTTTCCTCCAGGTGAGCTTTTGCTCACTCTAATCAAAATTGCTAATGCAACGAAGAAGGATAATTTGCAGAACGTGATCACTCTTGCATCACTCACACAAAACAGAATGCAGGAAAGTGATGATTGGGTACTATGCCGTACTATAAAAACATGTGGGGTTGTTGTTGCTTCATTGCAATCAGTGAGTCATTTTACTCATTAATCCAGGGCTAATTGTGCTCTAAAGATATCAGTACACCCATACTTCAAGCCACAATCATCTTCAGAATCCGATCATATTCCACCTTATTTCTTCCAGATTTCAATACGCTAGTTTCATCAAAGCACGGAACCCGAGAGCCCAACTCCAGTAGCTTCACAAATTTAAAATGGCACCCTAGTGAGAAACTAGAGTGCATTATAAAGATTTCTATTGGATACTGAGACACTGGGAACTGCCAATGAAATGCAAACATATGTAGTTGATTTATGTGCAAGCTTATACCCTTACATGTACCCAGAAGATTAATTCTGTATCAACTTTCTACAGTATTATTCCTTCAACCGATACATGTATTTGAAAGGGGGGGGGGGGACTTTCAACCAAACAACTGCCCTCTGTACTTTAGAAATCAACTATATAGTCGAAAGCTTCTGCAGCTGAAATGCAGTTAACTGAATGAAATTGTGAGGGAATAAATTCTACACCAAATAATAATAATATCCATAGGTTACCAATGAGTACAATGAGTGAAACAAACTTGAGTGTGACATTAAGCCAAATTCCCTCTTCCCCTCCTCAATGAGTACAGCATAGACCTTTGATTGGGTAATATAAACCATGATGAAAAAGGAATTTATGGGAATAACCCGCCTAAAGAGTAAAGTTACATGACAACAGCTTGTGGAGAATTAGCTCTGCTATAATAAAGGACTATTATTGGACACAAGAAACACTTACCTGGAAGACACTCAGTGATGTTTCAGCAGAGATGAATAGGCAAATTGATAGGCTCTAAAATGGCTCTCAACTGTGTCAGTCTGTGAGTTTGTTAAACTTAATTATCAACTGTGGGATGTATATAAGATGGTAAATCATTGATGTTGTAAGCACACCTCGCATAAACTCATATATTACCACAACCATCTGCAACATGATGAGAGGCTGAGTGTCGGTGGCAGTAGATTAAGCGAGGCTCTGTCTGAGGGGGTATGGCAGTTTTCATGATAAGCATTTTTACATAATCGAGTTGCTCAATTTTCTTCAAAATTGAATTTCAATGAACCTTTAACAGAAACTCTGTGATTGGCTGGATTTTCTTCCAAGTTTCTTCACAATTAAGCCAATGAATATGCCAGATTTCCATTTGAAAATTTGAATTGACCAATCAAATGTTCTAAAACTGGAAGCTATCCCATGATGCACTGTTGTTTCTGTAACACTCCATTTTGTCAAACTAATATACTGTTTCTTTCAATACATGCATCTTCTGAAGATGAGGGGAGTCCATTCATGAAGTTGTACTCCAAACCATATCATGCTCGCATTTATCTGGCATGATTATATAGTGCTCCTAATGGCTGATGTGAGCGTCAGCATCTGTCGACAACATTCAGACAGACTAATTAGAGAAATCATAACAAACCCATAATTTCCCAGACTATTATGTTCTATGATGCCAGCGAGCAGTCTGGCTGGGTCTGGGGATAGGTAGTTGATTCTTTGTAAGGCAGCATTTGATTAGTCAGTCCAATTTTTGTGTAGCCTATTATATGGTCCGCCAAATCTGGCAAGGACTGATCTTGCCTGGGGGGAAGTCTGCAATACATGAAGCACTGTTAAAATATTGTTGAACAATATGTATATGTTTTTGGTTTCTCAAACCCTGTTTGTAACCCTCAGTCACAGTTGGGATGAGGGCCGATTCTGACATTAACTTAATGCAGCAGAGATGGAAGGACAGCTAGGTCTAGAAAAGCCGTTCTAAAAACAATGTTATAAAAAAAGTTTGGAGTTATGATGGCATCATCTGAACCTATTCAACTGTAATGACTTCATCTGAACTGATTATTCAAAATTTAGTTGAACCAACTCTGCAAGTCCTAATGACCTCAGTTCCTAATTACCCCTCAGCCCATAGGGCTGTGGGGTCTTGTCGTTGCCATGTACGTACGTCCGTCCGTCCGTCCGTCCGTCCGTCAACATTTTCTTGTCCGCTAAATATTTGCAGATCTATGAAGTCGGGCCTGACCAAACTTTGGTGAGAGCTTCCTGAATGTTGACAGATGGAATGATTAGATTTTCAGATGGCTATGATGATGTCATGATTTTTAATTATTTTTTTTATTATTTATTGATGGCGTAGCTTTTGCGATGTTATCTATGCCCATCAACATGTTCTTGTCCGCTGAATATCTGCAGATCTATGAAGTCGGGCCTGACCAAACTTTGGTGAGAGCTTCCTGAATGTTGACAGATGAAATGATTAGATTTTCAGATGGCTATGATGATGTCATGATTTAAAAAAAAAATTATTATTTATTGATGGCTTAGCTTCTGCACTGTTATCTATGCCCATCAACATGTTCTTGTCCGCTGAATATCTGCAGATCTATCAAGTCGGGCCTGACCAAACTTTGGTGAGAGCTTCCTGAATGTTGACAGATGAAATGATTAGATTTTCAGATGGCTGTGATAATTTCATGATTTTTAATTTTTTTAAATTTTTTAATTTATTGATGGCTTAGCTTTTGCACTGTTATCTATGCCCATCGGGAACCCTTGGTTGCATGTTTCGTTGTGAATTTTGAAGGTTCCCTGATACAAGAAAGCCTGGTCCATTGATGATTCTCATTGAATGAAGGACATTTTTCTTAAATTTTGCTATTAAATCATTCTATTCTACATGTACATCATATGATTTATTCTAAAACTTTTGCATGAACCATATTTGTGTCCACACATTTAACTGGTACAACATAATGCTTCAATTTTTGTCACCAAACATGTTACTGTACCTTGGAAATTATGTAAAACGAGTGATTAGGAGAGCCCATTTTGAACCTGACTGTGTGCAATTTTGAATCAGTTTGCATACCTGGAGCTTATGCCCCCCCCCCCCCCAAAAAAAATAATGATAAGGGTGGGCCTGTGTCAATAAGTGTGTTTACTTGTTATCACACTTGTGCAATGCATAAATTGCCACTGATAAAGCTACACTTCCTTGCATGCTGTAATCCCAGCACACCACTCCCGTGAAACCGAAGTCTGTTATATACGGTATCCAGGGATTTTTTGCAGGTTCCGATCCCAAACTCCCAGTTCCTTTTCGTAATTCATTATTGAGGGTCCAATTTTTTTAAGTGAATTTCGGCGCAAAGAGCCTGTGATCAATCACAAAACAGAGGTTTATTAACATGAAATTCAATACCCAGCTATGCAATCGGATCGATATTGAGGCTTCCAGAAGCTTTTTCTAGGAGTATTTCCTTCAGAAATCCTTTCAAATTGAACAACAACACTTTCATTTTTTGTTTCATTTGAGTTTTGGGTGTCAATATGTTTTCCAAAACTAAACTGGCTCTAGATGCAGCCCTGATCCTACTTGACTAAAAAAAAACAGGCTGAGGGGTCCACGCACCTTTTAGGTGCTTGCCTGCAATTCATGTTATTTTTGTTGAGATGGATGGATGGACTTGGGCTGATCGTGGACGGGGTAGGGTACAGCTGAACTTGTCATTTGAAAGTATGCCAAAGTGCTCGAAATATACAGGCGCCAACTTGCCATTGGTGACGAAAAATAGCCGGAGGCGAGTAAAATACTCAAGAACTCTCCACGATGGTGAGGAGAAATCAAGGTCTTTCGCCAAAGTGGCGAGTAAATTGTTAGTACTCATGCAACATGTTTAATCGTTGGCATGAGCTATAGCTATAATGAGTTTCCTTTGGTGTGTGATTGTTGACAAATTTGCACAGGAAATGAATATTCCTTTCATTAAAGGGAAGGTAAACTCTGATGAACCGTGCATGGCCAGTTAAAGCTTTTTCCTCATAGAATCCAAATCGTGTATCAGATATTTTTTTTACAACTTTTTCAAAGCAGTGCTAAGCGTTTTAACTTTGTTACACTGGAACAACATAGAGGCCTCCATGTTTGAAGAATCGTGACGTCAGCGGACACTAGTTCTTCTGCCTCTGGAGGTAAAAACGCGTCAATTGGCAGAGGTGCAGTATTTGAGACCGTAGCGTACAAACATGAACGAGGATGATAGTGCGAAGTGTCGGGATTACCTGGCACATTGTGACAGCCAAATGCAGAGCAGCCCGGCATCGTAGAATATCTGCTAGAATCGGGCCGTATTCTACATCAAAGTTAATCTATAGCATTGCCTATGTTAGTCGGGGAACGGAGGAGTGCATGAAAACGACCATATGCGGCCATGTTATCTCGATGCAGAGAATGTCCGATGACGTAGGAGATAATCGGCACAACTGAATTTCACACTTTCCCATTGCATAAAAATCCTGCCCAAAATAAACATGGCGGCGCCCCCAAGAAATTCCAAATCACGGTATTTTCTATGTTTGCGTCTGTCTCATTCATTGGAAAAAAATGAGAAAAAATATTTGTCACGATTTTTTTAATCTATCGGGACTCTTGTATAATTCCCGCGGTGTTTTACCGCAGAGTTTACGTTCCCTTTAAGGGAGATCGAACATGCTTATAGCAGTGAAAAGTAACTTCTGTTCGGGGGGCACTTGCACTTGCACATGCAGAATTACTTCAAAGGTACCCGCCAAAACTCTTTCGGCTCCATATAAAATGGGAAGTTGTCCATGGTTCTTAGGCAGAGTCGATCAGCAAAGTGCTCAAATCTGCAGATCTATGCAAGTCTACTTTTCTTCCACAGCATGTTTCAGGCATGGGAATTTTCCTTCAGTATTCCGATTTCAGATTTTTTTATCAAAATTTTGAAAAATAAAAAGTTGTCAGTTCTGTCTGAAATGTCCAAAATGCCATATTCCTGGTAGGGGGTGGAAAATGTCAGACTTTTTGAAGTAGATTTCATACTTTTTGAAGTAGATTTCAGACTTTTTCAGTGGTAACAATTCCCATGCCTGATGTGTGAAGATCCTGCATGTTTGTATACCACATTCAAAGTTGATTTGGAGGGGGAGAAATAGCTTCATTGATAATAGAATGATCAGCCCACATTTAAAAGTTACAAACACTGAATTAACTATCTGGGCAAAGTTCACATGGTTGGTATTGGCAACGACAACCTTCCCACAGTGCATGCTCCATTCACAGGCTCACCCCACTTATGGTTGCACCTCACCAAATAATCTTCTTACTATTTTTGTAGTAAATTGGCCTGGAACATGTCCAGAAAACTCTATTCCCAATATTTCCCCAAAATATTCTCATATATTGTCAGAAAGCCTGGCTTCTGGCTTATTTACATGTACCATTTTTCCGGACCACTGTGCTGGAGGAAGATATGTCATAGAATAAACACCACCATGATGATGGCAGGGGGTGTGTATAATGAAAATTTCCTGAAATTTATTTTTTATTTTCAAAGTGAACAAGAAACTTCTAAGTTACGAAGACCAACCATTGTAGAGAGATAAACAAAACGTATTACACAAAACAATTCACTTCCGGAATGAATATGGTCCAACCGGTGTTCTATTCTCCAGGAAGTACAAGAATAATTTAGTGGTGTGTAACCTTATGTCCCTGCTCCCGTTAGAGGAAGTCTACCTCTATGATGTGGCTATGATGTATATGATGCACACACTTTTTTGTTTGAATGTGCCCAAATAACTCCTTCAGTTTTACAGATGTGCGGTCTAATTTGCATATGCTCGTCTCATAAAAGCAGCTGAAATAACCTCGATATTATTCTTCTTAATGCTACATTGTAGGTCAACAAAGGTACATGTATGATGCAGAAGAGAAAAGTAATCTGAACTTTCCACCTTCTCTTTGACTATAACTGATGTCATTTCGAGCAGTGGGCTGATTGGGTGGGAATCCTCTCCACCAATCTGTCTGGTGGCTGGGATATTATTATGCAATGGACTGGCACTACATGAGAGATAACTCTTTTGTGCAATACATCCCTCGAGGATTAAAAAAAAATGCTCACTTGCCATTGTGGCAACTAAAATTTCATCTTCAGTCACCAAATTGTGACCAACTGAAAGTTTAATTTTCGAGCACTGATCACCCTCTTTCCTCAACGTGCCCTACACATGAACCACACTTGTTTGATTGTCATGTAGTCGTTGTTGTAATGAGAATTGCTGCCTGGTCATCAGGGGGGATAACTCTCCATCTCCAGTGCCAATTATCAGATTGAGACAAAGACAAGTTTGTTACAAGAATCACAATATTCCGGGAAATTAGTATGTGTAAAATATAGTATTTGTAGTTGTCGTTTGCTGCTTTTATCATTTACTTCTTAGAAGGTTGAGACAGATGTACATTGCATAACTGTGTTTGACTCATGTTTAAGAACTTGGGCAATATGACCTGCTGCAGTTGATGGACTGGATTTATTTTTAGTGCGCTTTCTTGGTGAACGATGCATGTATATAAATTGCTGGGAATATTAATATAGTAGGTAATAATGGTAATAGAGGTGTATTTTTTTCTGAAGAGTAGAGATCCTGGATTGTTTTTAAATCTGACAACAGCTGTGCGTCAGGAGACTGAGGCCAAGGAAGAGAAATAGCTTGTTTCTCAACCCAGGTTCTTTCTGTTCAATTTGTGCCTCTCCCTGTGCTAAAACAAAGGCTATAAGAAGCGATTTCTCTGTAGGGTGATATTTCATGAAAATGCGGTTGAAATAGTGCAGGAAGTGAGTGTGGTCTGATGCATGATGATTGGACAGTGAGGCTCACATCCAATCATCAAAATGGATTCTTGTTGCCTTTGAGATCAACCAGTAAATTTCTTGGATTAAAACGTCAGAACCAGGAAGCTTGTTAATATCTCTACATTTTCTCCTGGTGTGATCTTGATTGGATCTTAGTTTCCCAGATGGATATGAAATTCATCAGGGATTTCAAAATGGATCATGAAGGTATTCGATTGGCTGAGAGGGCCAACCCGATATCTCAAGCAAGACTGCTCAGGACAAACTTGTGATTCATGGGTAGTCCTTTGGATTTTTGATGCAGATATTCTTCAATGGATGATGTCTGAATATTGAATGATGGACTATAGCTGCTTGTATTTTGAATCAGTTTCCAAAACATCACCTCGATTGATTGGACATAATTAGCTCAGATACTAAAGTGCTGAGAACCACAACCCTGTAAGTAATTACCTTAATGAGTCTTCTATTCAAGTATAACACAAGTGTTAACCCTAACTTTAACTTAATCCTCCCCATTCACACCGTGACAATCCACCCATTCCTGCACCCTCAACCTCTTCTATCATAGGTCATACATGTACACCCCACAAATCAGGGCTTGATGAATTTAAAATCAAATGCTGGCAAGCACTGTTGAGCCACACACACCATACTTGGAGGACTACAGGTATAGTCATTTAATCTCCTGTCTAATCTCAGTTCAACAAGTACATCATTTACTTATGTCTATTATAATTCAATAACTGGGGAATGGAAACCAGTGATATATGCTGATATTGGTCCCTCACAAAGCTTCGGCATAGAAATTTTCTTCTGATAGTCTGATTTCAGAGGATTTTTTTTTACATTTACGTTTTTCAAAAGTCTTTTTACAAAAACTTGTTTGTTTTGTCTGAAATGCTCAAAACATCCATATTCTTGTAGGAAGAAGTAGATTTCAGACTTTTCCAGAAGTGACAATTCCCACACCTGAAAGATGAATGTCTGAGTATATAATATACTAATATTGAGAGTGGATAAACTGGGTCAAGTTCAAGTGTGATTAGTCTGACTATCGTCCTTACCTTTCTCCATTACACTCTGTATATTGTCTGAGAGTTTACAGACACAACAGTGCATCATGGGTAATCAACAGTGCATCATGGGTAATCTTTGTGTAGCAGTAAGACTTGATTGTTCAATTCAGATTTTCAAAACCTGAATTTTCATTGACTTTTTGAGAAAATTGGAAGAAAATCCAGTGAATCAAAGAGTCTGTTAAGGTTCATTGATGAGAATTCAAGAGTGTACATGTACACCATAATCCAGGAGTGTACATGTACACCATAATCCAAGAGTGTAACCGTACACCATAACTAAAGAGTGTACATGTACATCCCCTTCACAAAAACTCAAACATCACTTAGATATGTTGGGCATTTGTAGGAACCAATAAAAAATAAGAATGCAAATCATGAGGTCGGGTGCACAGGGCCTGATCCAGGCTATTTCGAGCCTGTTATAACTTATAGTGGGTTTGGGTGCCATGAGTTTGTAGTCCGGCAGATATGTAACAAAAAATGAGTCGATTGTGCACTTTGTTATAAAAGCATGAAACTTTGCATAGTGACAGACAAACACATATTATTCATTTTTAGAGGGGGAGTCCGGCTTGAAAATCCGTAGTTGCCCGCCATCTTGGATTTCAAAATGGCCGCCATTAGAAACCATCAAATTCGCAAATCGGCACTTCTAAGACACATAGAAGGTTAATTTCAACGGCTATACCCACATTTGCGTACCCAAGGAAGTTGATCACCACACTTTTGCTGCATCAGAACGGATGGATTTTAAGATGGCGGTCATTTTTTTTCAAAATGGCTGCCGAGAATCACTTATTTCGACGGTTATGTGACGTAGGTGAATCGATAGACAAAAATCTACTTTTGGGTGACTTAAAATGATTGTTTGGCATCAGTAGACACTCATTATGCCCCCCCTCTAACTAGAGGGGGGGCATATAGCGATCGCTTTGTCCGTCCGTCCGTCCGTCTGTCTGTCTGTCCGTCTGTCCGTCCGAATTTCTTGTCCGAGCAATATCTCGGTTAATATTTGATGGACAGGATTGAAACTTGCATGGAATGTGGCTAGTGCCTCGTAGATGTGCAGCGTTGAGTTTTTTCCGAGTTCGGGTATAATTTTCAAGAGTTATGGCCCTTTTTCTGAAATCTCTGTGAATGAGACTTGTCCGGGCTGGATCTTGGTTAATATTGTATGGACAAGTATGAAATTTGCATGATATGTGGTCAGTGCCCCACAGTTGTGCAGCGTAAAGTTTCTTCATGTTTCGCTTATATTTTCAAGAGTTATGGCCCTTTGTTCCTGAATTCTTCGTGAATTGGGACTTGTCCGGGCTGGATCTCGGTTAATATTGTATGGACAATTATGAAATGTGCAGGATATGTTGTCAGTGCCCTGTAGTTGTGCAGCGTGAAGTTTCTCCGCGTTTCGCATATATTTTCAAGAGTTATGGCCCTTTTTTGTTCAAATTTGTGTGAATTGGGACTTGTCCGGGCTGGATCTCGGTTAATATTGTATGGACAATTATGAAATTTGCAGGATATGTGGTCAGTGCCCTGTAGTTGTGCAGCGTGAAGTTTCTCCACATTTCGCATATATTTTCAACAGTTATGGCCCTTTTTTCTTCAAATCTTTGAGACTTGTAGGGCTGGATCTCGGTTAATATTGTATGGACAAGTATGAAATTTGCATGATATGTGGTCAGTGACCCATTGGTGTGCAGCGTGAAGTTTCTCTGCTTTCGGTTATATTTTCAAGAGTTATGGCCCTTTGTTTATCAAAACTAAAGTGAATGGGATATATTCATTTGTCCAGGCTGGATCTCAGTCCATAACCAATTTGGACCAGAAAAATGGCTATATTATATGTTATCCTACATTCCAAAGCAGACAACATAGGTCCTGAAATTAAAGTATGAAGTTGCCCCAAAAAGAGTGAATTGGGTGCAAAATTCAAAGTTCACTGATCGCTTCATAATTTCACCACAATATACTCCCAAGGAATGTAGGTCTCATAACCAGGTCACATTTTCGGATTTGGCGAAAGCCCTGGCGACCATCTTGCATCGAAACATCGTATTATCACTTGTTGGCTGATACTTGGAATATGTATTATGTGAGGCATGGCAAAAAAAGTGACAGAAACAGAATTTGTATAATTATCCAAATTAGGCCTCCACCAACCAATAAACAACAGAACAATGGCGGGGCAGTGTCGGATTAAAGCGGAAGGGGGGGCATACAATTGAGCAATCTCTGATTGCTTCCTTCCTGTGTTCATGTAGTTGATACCTGCAATATATAAAATTAGTCATATTTTTAGAGAGAAATTCCAGCACAATGTGGGTTAACCTTGCTGCATCTACGGTTTATCATGCAGCCACATCAGCTACTACTAATAGAATGCGCTGGCTTCTGAAAATGGACACCAAACTGGCTGTCATTCATCTTTGGTATAACTTCCCTATTCAAACTTACTTAGAGAAGCTTCTCCTGAAGAACGGAGAAGAAACCAAGTCCAAATGGGACGGGCCTGAACAGCGGGTCTCTATACGCACTCCCTTCGGTTGGGAGCTCTTCCAGACCTCTACAAACATCAATAGTCCCATTGCTACTTGTATGATCAAACAATAACACAGTATAACCTCGTAAACAATAGTATTCTTCAACGAGGTCGACCCTGGTTCAACCTTCGACAACTCATGGCACAGTCGACTTAGTTGAGTCAGTTGAGTATTATTAGGTCAAACATGTACATGGACTAGATACGTTGCTTGGCGAGCTTTTTATGGTTAAAAATCCCTGTTAGTACACCATCTTGGATATCAAGCTTTTCGCCATCAGCGAACATTGAAGCCTAAAATGGATATCTGATACAAGGCTGGTTTACACATTGCTTTGGCCGAGGTAAAAGGGACTTCTGTGTGGAACAGTGCCCAGTCGGAGACGACCACCATTATCATACACATGGATACTAAAATACTAACAAAAAACTAAATCTGATAATCCCTTCAGTCTTCTCCAAGATATAGCCAGTGGATGTGGCATAATCAGTACAGTTGATTCTTCCCTGGCGATATTGGGTCCAGCCGTGTCTGGTCTTGGTAGGCGATGTCCTCGAAATATTCTCCCTACACTTGGAGCTAAACAGCTGAAACTTACCACAATATGTCTGGGTTAAGCTCTTTCCTTAACCTTGCCTTTCAAGATCAGATTACTATGATGGAGTTTTTGAGATCCCGCCATGTCCCATGGTTAAGTTTTTCCGTGATATCTTGCAAACCTATAGTATTATGCAAGCATGTCCAGAATTTTCTCAATAGGATATGCCACTAGTCAGAGAGTTTTAGTCGCGAATTTTTGGAAAGTTCAACCGCGATGAACTGGTTTTGCCATGCATGTCAGTTGACTGTGCTACCATTGCTCCATCGTTGAAGGAGTTCCATTACCAGATTCATATTTATCACATACTCCGGAAATGGAATAAGCTCATATCAGTAATCCATGTTATATTTGTTGACCACAATTTCTCTAATGATCGAACTTAGTTGTATGAAAGAGATGGTTATTCATAATGTTGTGGACAAAGTGTCAGTTTGAAGCATTGGATGGGGATGAGGCTGGTTCTCGGGTTGCCTATCCTGCCGAAGTGTGATTGAAATCCAAAGTTCCAGTACTGGCATACAAAACTGCAGGTTGAACTACTAGTTCTGGTTTTTGCATCATTTGTATTGCTGATTCGGGTATGGGATTTCAACGACAAACTGAATCTATGAATATTGCACTCCAATAAACCAAATACAGGCATGACTACATATTTGACTAACTTGTCAATGAGCATCTTGTCATCCTCGAATCCAAGTGCTAGTTTCCAGTAATGGCGATAGAACACAAATGAAAAAGGTGATGGTGGTGCCGTTGGCCTTAGAGGAAGTCCTGCTGTCCTTTTTTGCGCTGGATAGCTAAACACTGGTCAAGAAGGCTCACATAATTTTAGGACCGGCCATGCCACCCCACCCAGATGTTTGCGAAAAACATTTGACTTCGCTGAGGATAGGTTGGATAAGGCTAATTTTTTTCAGTAATCTTAGTGCCTTTGCCTCTTCACATCTTTAGTGGACTAATGAATTGTAAAATGTGGCCTCTCACTGAATGCGCAGAGACTCATTGTATACGTTTTGACAAAGTCGACAAAATTCGCACTGCTTTGTTTGCTCTGAGCAAAAGTGATACAGGACACTTACAGTGTGTCTCGTAGTTTTTATTTCATCCTTGTTGGTGGAAATATGTGTTGAAGCTAGACATCAATACCAGTACATTCGTAAAAAAAATCACTACTGCAGAAATTCCAAACCAAGACGAATACTTGCAACTTCCCCAAACAGATATTTTCTGAACCATTTATCGCTTGCTCATTCTGGAGCATACACATATATCAAAACCACATCTCTAATTTCCAAAGCTTTGTCCTTACAACCTGCTCCTGGTTGGAAACTCGTGTTGAACCAGACAGCTCCTGAACAGCTATAGATTCCCGCATTACAACGATAACTGGCTAGTATACATGTACATGTACATCCATGATCAACCATAAGCATACGGAGAAGATGAAAAGGGGAATTCAAGTAGTGTTCCATATTAAAATGATTTGCTTTTGAATTCTTCGAGAAATATTGGAAATCTTTTCCCGAAGAGAGTAAGGATTTGCCGGAAAGCAAGACCAAAAAACGCTTATGTTGCCAAAATAGTTAATGAAATCGGAACCTGTGTCATAATCAATTTCAAATGTTCCCAAAGAAACATATCTAGAGAAATTTTATGTATGAAACAAGCGGACTCGAGAAGGCCAAGCTGCCGCGAAGTGTCGGCGTCCAAGCCCCAACTGACCTCGCTGAAGAATGCATTTTCTCTTCGCGCTTGAATTGTATGATTGTTTTTATTTTGGTGCTATTAATGCTGTTATATGAATTATGGGCGCAGAAATTCTATTATTGACGAGGGATGAATATTGAGTGACTGACTAGACGCTAGGTTTATCAACAACTTGTCAACAATCTTGCTGTTTCTTCGCGATGGATGGAATGAGACTGGGTGTTTGTAGAAAAATCACCAGTAAAGTATGAGAGTATTGAGTGAATTCTCACAAAGGAGGGAGTCATGCTGACATATCCGCCGCACAGACTCGCCACAGATGGGGTTAGCTTTTTCTCCGTTATTCAAGGGGGGCTTCTCCAAGTGAGTGGGGATGGAAAACTAACACGAAAATTGAATGGCAGCATTTTTGAAATTATCATATTCTATTTCAAACAAAAGATCTATATTGGGGAAACTATACATGCAACAAGCTTAATTTATTCGAATTATGCTCAGCACTCTGTCACGGAGATTAGTCTCCAGCGTCACTAACTTCATATATTGCAAACATCACTGATGGAAATACACGAAGCCGCATGTCAGGTCAATCAAATGTAGAGTATTAGGTAAATACCCAAGATGTGACCTATTTCGGATATCAGCTATGTGAATGAGTTGCAGAGATATGTAAAAGGTGGGTAAAGTTGACGTTTGACGACTGAAAAGCAACCATATCCGTCTACAGAATAACTTCTCTTGGTACCTCACTTTCAGACTTTAGAATACAGAGGATTCTAGGATGTAGCCTTAGTATCTCAACCGCGCTTTTATTGCAGATGTTCGTGTGGAAACTTAACCACACGTTTCACTTGTCCACACGTTTCACTTGTCCGCAAGTAACCATGCAGTGTCCAAAGACATGAAAAACATTTTAGGCCACTCAGAAGTAGAAGTTTGTGCATCTGTTCACGTAAGTCACATAATAATGAAAATAAGCGATTCTCGGCAGCCATTTTGAAAAGAAAACGGCCGCCATCTCGAATTCCATGAGTTCTGATGCAACAAAACTGTGTTGATCTGCTTCCTTGAGTACGAAAATGTGGGTATTACCGTTTAAATTGGCCTCCTATGTGTCTCAGAAGTGCAGAAATGCGACTTTGAAGTGTTTGATGGCGGCCATTTTGAAATCCAAGATGGCGGCGGCCGGCCAAAATACGGATTTACATGCCGGACTCCCCCTCCAAAAATGAATCATATGTGTTTATCTATCATCCTGCCAAATTTCACAATCATTTCACATATCTGCCGGACTATCCCTTACAAAAAAATCTTATAGGATCCTATAAGATAAAATCGTATAGGATCCTATAAGATTTTGGCCCAAAATCCTATAAGATTTTTTAATAGGATCCTATAAGATTAAAATCCTATAAGATTGAAATCCTATAGGATTTTTTAATAGGATCCTAGAAATCAGGATCCTATAAGATTAAAATCCTATAAGATTGAAATCCTATAGGATTTTTTAATAGGATAAAAATCTTATAGGATTTTTTAATAGGATCCTATAAAATTTAGTTATGGAATGGATTCTTAGAAATCTTCAGGATATAAAGTTTCTATAGGAATATTTGGATGAGTGATATAGGTCATCTTTTATAGTAACTCCATGAAATACAAAATGCCCCTGTGCTGTAAAATAGTAAATACATCAGAAAATGTATTAGCATAAACATTGCTTGTTTTGGATGTAGCACAGCTATGTTAAAGATAATCTGGTAAATAACTAATGCATAGAAAGAAGAACAAACAAATACATATAATAAATATTTCTTTATTATGTATATGTGCACTTTTGAGATATAAACACAGGAACATATGAGGGCATCATAATCTCTCCATCAGTTTTCCGTACAATTTCTGCTCGCCATTGAGTTTCGACTTCATTGCTTCCCGAATGACTTTCACGGAACTTGGGAATTTCTTCAGGCAGTAGTCTGTAAGAGAATGAAATAATTTGCAGTTAGCCACTGAATTTCAATATATTCAATCACATCATTTCAAACTATAAGCTATCAAAAACATGGTCATTGAACTTGGGATTAATTATCAGATGTTTGGAATATTTATGAAGAAAAGTTTTTACCTTGGATGGCTTGATATTTTCTTGGTCAATTGCAGGCTTAGCCTCTACCTCTCTTGTCACATTGGGTTTCATCCCTGTCAAAGTATGGGAGGCCATTTCATTCCTCATGAACAATGCACTCATTAGGTCCATGGTCATCTTTCTCGGATGAAATAAAAGATACAAAATGTGTACTGACAATTGGATTGATAATATTCAGTCAGAATGTTAATAGTCATAAATTGCAGAATCATGTTGACAAAGGATCAAATCTCATTGAATTATTATTTACTAAGATTAATTACATTAAATGATTATTTACAAGTGATCGCTTGTTACCCATTAAAAGTCAGTGTCATTTAATATGCATTTTAATGGTTAGCAAACTTACAAAAAAACAAATTTAAAATCTTACCAGTAAATATAGATGAGACAATTAATGAGAAATCTTCTCAATGGTCAAAATAATTAATTATTTGATAATAGCCATGGGATTTAGCTGAATAGTCATGATAGTTGAATTTATACTTACATCATCTGACTCGTCATAAACAGGTGCCACTGGAAGGTTTCCTTGTCGCTGCTTTTTTAACTTCTCGAGGATGTTGTTTGGCTCATTCTTCCGGGCATCACAAACTGTCTTGCTCATCTTCTTTGTAGGCTCTCTGATCTCCTGTGGGGAAAATAATTATTACCATATCATATCGCGATTTATTTCGAAAATAAACTCAACAATTTTCAAATCAATTGTGTACTAACTTTAAATATTGAAATAAGCAATGTGAAAATGCAATGCAATGCGTAACCAAACAACCTGGAAATTCTAATAAATGACATTTGACTTCGTTCAGATAATGTGTATGAAAGAATGTACAGTACATGATACCCCCCCCCCCACCATCACAATTGAAAAGTACATAAATGGGGTACAACACGTATTAAAGTTTAGGCAACAATACCAATTTACGTTTATATTGATATGTAAGAGGAATACGATGGAGTGTTGAATGGAGTGAACAATTAATGGACGATACTAACCACAATTTGTAGCATCATATAGATCAGCCCTTAGCTCGACAAATTAAAGCATCCAAAGTTTCGGGTTGTCAGGAATAGTACACACTACCCAGAACTGGGCAAAGCTGTGTTGTAAGTGTATTTGTATTCCTTCGCCAGAGTCCACAGTGAAGCTGTGAACGTCATAATAAAAACATCATTGATAAACTGTTCATTATGGTGGGGTGAGGAGAGATGCAATTTGACAGGACAGGAAGCTCAGACTGTGAAACCGACAGTATGAAATAAAAGCCAGGACTTGAAAGAATCACAAATCAACTGTTATCAATTCATTCATATGTTATGCCAATTTTGTCATGTAAACATCTGAAATGGCTTGACTATTGAAGGTAGAAGGTATACCAGTACAGGAAATGACACAATGAGATTGTAAAAACACTCACATTGAACTGTGCAAAGAGTCACCCAGCATGATTAATCCCTTACACAATGGACCACTAAGACAAACTGGTCTATTCTTGTGAGGTTGACCGGTTATTTTAATTAACAAAATATACATGTCTGTTCAGCTGAAATATATGTTAGACAGCATTTTATATCTAAGGTTAATTACACTGGGCTTAATAAAAGTACATGCCTAACTATCCTACCCATGAGATTAGAGAAAAGGAGAAAATCAACCAACAAGCCCTTTCTTTCATAAATCAGTGAGATAAATAAATCTTTCCAAGGCAGTATAATGTTTTGGTTGTTGTATTTACAGTGTAATATACAAACCTGACAAAGTTACTTATATAACTAAAATATATTTTAAACTAGTCCAACATATTCCAGACTTAACAAATGGAGACTTTAGAATGCTAATTTAGCCTACAATTTGCAAAAGGTACTTACCATCAATCTGAGTCCGTTCCATCAGCCATATATAATCGGAAATATGACTTTTACTGCCCTCAAATCAGTCAGCTATTAATAAAATAACTGCAAAAAAAATTGTCTTGTCTCTGTGCAGCGCCACCTAGTGTGAACAAGCAGAGTTATCTCCCCTCTATTTGAAGTAGAGAGATTTTGTAAATACCATTTAGATTGGGAAACCATTTGATCTGATCAGAAGTTTATTCATTCATGAGAATCTTCAAGGATTTGAATGATAACAAAACATATTTCATAATGAAATGATGACAATCAAGGTTTAAGGGATGTCTGCTGGTGATTTTTTCTTGGCAGCAGTTTTTGCCAGTTTGAGTTAGATTAAGCGACAGGGATTTCCTTTAAAAGTCTTCTAGCTGAGAATTTTGTGCAGCAACATTCATCCAATTTGATAAATTTTGAAAGACATTGTGATTGTCTCCAAACAGTTAGAATATAGGAAAAAGTTAAATACTATTTATGTAATATTTTTGTGAATAGGATTCAAAACCTGGGCTATTCCCTTTGTTTTCTAGGTTATCAAATGGAGCATGGGTCCGTCTTTTTAACAGTGTCAACAGCTAAACAATGCACACCGATCTATATTCCTCATATTACACAATTATGAATGCAGCAACACACATTATTCGAAGAGTTAATTACGGACATCCTTAATTCAATTTTAAATAAAACTTTAATTCCAAACAATCAAATATTCAAAACTTCATAGATTTATTCCAATTTTAATAAATTTCAGATGAAGATTAATAGTGAATTCGATTTGAGTTAGAATATTTAAATTTAGTTTTCAGTGACCTTGCATTTGTTTGGATATCGAACTATGATGGATGGCAATTAGGTTTTTTGTCAATTTTTATTAGCATTTCCTAAGTGACATTTCAAAATACTTCACAGTCAAATATCAGCATAACGATAGAATATTCACACAATATGAAAATAAAATTAATCCTTCAATTCAATTGTAATATAGTATAGCTATTGAAAATATTAATCATGAGTTTGTATTAAATTCAAGTTAAAATTTAAGATGAATTTCATATGAAACTACCAAAATTGATATTTGATGCCTCATGAGCAGCAGATTGGAGATTTGTGGTACAAAATCTCTCTCTCCAACTGCGAGCAGCCAAATATGGAGAACATTACTTGGGTGTTGTGAACTGATATTGAATCGTATATGATCAAATAAAATTGCAAATCCTATAAGATCTGGATCATATAGGGTCCAAAATACTACTTGTGTTGTGGTTATTCACAGATCTGTCCTGATTAAGCAAAAACGCATTTTAGATATATTTGTCTTGGCTCAAGACCGCATAAACATCACTCTCTAAAAACATTAAATTATTTTTTCCCAAGAAGAGTGGAAATTGATCCCACTCAAGTTGAATGAAGTCCAGTATCAAGTTGGGTGGATTTTGCTTATTAAGTCAATAAATCGCTGAAGTGGTGGGCAAAATAATGTTTGAGTGAAATTACATTCAATTACTTCAGTGAAACGCACTTAATTTGTGTGAAATAATTCACTAAAATACTTGAGCGGGATCAATTTCCACTCTTCTTAATATCATTAATACAATTGATCCTATGGAGTGTCATATTAAATCCAATAGGATTATTATATTTCTATCCTATTAAATCCAGTAGGATTTTTTAGAATCTTATAGGATTTTTTTTAGAATCTTATAAGACTTTTCAGAATCTTATAGGATTTTTTTTAATCTTATAGGATTTCTTAGAATCTTATAAGATTTTCTCAGAATCTTATAGGATTTTCTCAGAATCTTATAGGATTTTTCAGAATCTTATAGGATTTTTTAGAATCTTATAAGATTTCGAATAATCTTATAGGATTTTTCAGAATCTTATAGGATCCTATAAGATTTTTTTGTAAGGGATTGGGCACCCAAATGAAAACAAAAGTATATACATTTTTTTTGGGGCAAATTCTCTCTCTGAACATGCTGAAACCAATAGTAATGCAAGTAATGTTGCTAAATATCAAGTTGTTAGGCTGTATAATACTCTCAAAACTTCCATGGGTCTCGGCAGTCGCGCATCGCAGCCTATTTCACTATGACTTACCACACTGTGCGCAGTGTATGGGTGCCCAAACTAAAAGTCTAGATCAGGCCCTGGGTGCGTAATTAGCAGGGAGTATGTAGCCTTGCATTCTGTCAGTAATATCTTATGCTTGCAGTGTATAGTGGAATATCTCAGACCAACATGGTCTATCCATCAGGCAAAATTAGATTTCTCCTTCCTGTATCATCACCAGCCAATGACATCTAAAACGTTGATTTTAAAATTTTGAATTAACCAATCCGCAACCATGTACATTAAGTATTATTAAATGCAATCATTTAGTTCACAATGTAGCTTGTACAGGCAAGTGCTTTGTACTTCTAGATACAGTGTTCTTCATTATTTGTTGATCGATCGGTAATAAAATGATGAGGATATGACCAGAATTTGACAATATATACCTGGGAGCTACAATTGAACTTGACAGACAGACACAATGATAAGCACCCAATCTTTAAAAGCTTCACTGACCCTGTGTCTATCCTTTCCTATATTGGGCCACACTAAGTATACAGACTTCAACCTATAAAAGGCTGCAAGACTAACAGGAAATTAGTACAGGTAAAGAGAGATGGCATCGCTAAGAGCGCGCCGCAGTAGCCTGATATTGGTTGGACACATTACGGAAATTAAACTCGCTGGGACTTAGTCCAGGTTTAAAGTGGCTGTAATCTATAAATGTAGAGCTGGCAACAGTGTAGGGCAGATAAAATTGCTCACTTATTTCACCCCCGGACATGTCAATCATCTTTTCATTGTTCATGTACGGGGCTCCGTGTGCAATTAGAGTGGATCGCCATGCCATATATGGCCGATGCCTTGTTTTTGTCGCAAATTCTCCACGGTAATTGAATAATGGGGTCCGGCCTTTGCGGTTGATCCTGACGAGATCAATCAATGTTTTCCCCTCAAGCTCAGCAGAAATTCATCATAACAGGAAGATGTTCAAAGTTTTAAGCCGGTGTACATGAAATATATTAGATCAGAGAAAAAATGGAACCCTATTTGCATTGTGCAAATTAAGCCTGATTCATATAACTTATTGAGCTGCTCCTGCCAAAATAGTATTAATAACCATGCAATTTGTGCATCAGATTTATCATTCAAAATCCATCAATCCATCAGGCACCAAGCGCCTTTTGTGCCTGAATGTGCCAAACTGGGGTTTTTTTTCTCCGGGGGACTTAAAAATGGGTCTTGCCTGCTTCTTTGTGTCCATGGATGTCTGTTCAAATTCTTTGCAAGCGATAACTTTCAAATCCTTTGTCAGATTCCTCCGAAATTTTGCAACAAGGCATCGGTTGGTATTGCATTTCAGCAAGATTATCTGGAAGGTAGCGCCACAGGGTCTTGTTCCAATCTTCTGTGCATGTCTGTGGATGTCCGATCAAATTCTCTGCATCAAATCCTGGGATTGAGCCAGAAGCTAGACACATCAAGCTGAATTAATGCAGATGTCTGAAGCAAACTGAAATGGAAAAGAGAGTAAAAGTGGTGGGCATGTGGATGTCACCAAAACAATACAGTGAACTTGTAATGTAAAAGCTATCTGTCCAGAAGAGTTGTCTAATGAAAATGCATTTCGTTATGGTGTTGTTTATAATACAGGCCTTCAAGTGCCTCCTATATTTCCTATATTTTTCTCAAAACCACCTATATTTCCTATATTTTGACTTTTTATCATGAAACTTTCACCAATGCTCTGAAATGAGTCAAATTTGTTTTTTTAAATATGAAAACATTTAAATCCATCTTTGTTGAAGCAAACAGCAGAACAGGTCTCCTCAATGACCACCACAAAATGACCGCATTCAGTGGAAATAATATGATTACCAACTTTTGAACCTATACATTTGTGTAGTAGTGGCCTGTCTTACACTCTTTTATTCCTATATTTTGATAAGAAAATTCCTATACTTTTTCTATTTTTTGGCAAATTTCCTCTTTTTTTGTCGGATTTACCAAGGGTAAACCCTACATTAGTATCACTCTTCAGTTTTTCTTTTTTCTTCTGCACATGTGTAGTTTTGATCTCCTGCCCGGAGACTGTTCTCATTTGATGCCCCTTACAACATTCATAAAAAAGTATCGTTCTTCTGTCTGACAGTCATAAACATATTTACAATGCACGGTAGCTTGTGCATTTAACTTGATAATGTGAACATTATCGCAGTAAAGTTGATCTTTCCAATTTCTTTTAAAATTTGCCTTTCCATTCTATTTTATCCGGTATCATTTGTTACGGCAGGAAGGTCATTCTCCACGGTCCATTCTCCACACCCGATGTTGATCAGATCTATCGTTGTTCAGATCAGGCAGTTCGTCTTTGAGCAGTGATTGTGGTTAAGTTTATTATTTATCACAGATGACTTCTTTTCAAAAGCTTACTTCTCTATAATGTAGACAAATTCGTAATTATCTGATAATCAAAGTTGTGCGTCAACAACCTGACTGTGTGGGGAGTGATAGCACACCGACAGGCGACAGTGACCGTCCAGTCTTGAAGAAGAATTTTTTTGCAGGAAATAAATGACGGTGGAGTTGATATATCTGGGGGTGTTAAAAGCGAAACAGTCTTGGAGCTGAAGCAATCTTGAGTTGATCTATTTTGCTGAAAACGGGAGTTGAAACAGGTATTGAAAACAGGAGTTTGAAACAGGTGTTGAAACAGGTATTGAACTGAAAGAAAAAATTTGAACCATACACAGTAAACTACTGCATATAACAAAATGGGAGTTTCTTTGGAACAGTATAGACTTTGCATCGGCAAACATAATATTATTTGCCACTCTATACAAAGTAAGTTATCACAGCTTATGCTTCCAATTATCTATGCATTTCTACATTACTATATCTTAAATGCCACAGTGAATACAATTCAAGTAAACCCGACATCTTTAAGTACTTTGATTCTCCCTTATTTTCACTGTGAGCCACTTGAAGGCCTGATAATATGTAATCAGACATGAAGTGGGTGTGAATGTGCATTTTACAGTGGCATACAACGTCATACATGTGACTTACAATTTCTAAGCTGAAGACGGTATCTCCCAAATATTCCGTCCAAGGATTTGATACTCGTGCAGAGTAGATTTCAGCTGCTTACATGTACATTTATCTTTAGTATGGCTGTCACTTTAGCCTCAAGTTCTTCATGCTGAGTCATTATGTTATTCTACACAAGTACAGTATTCTACACAAGTACAGTATTCTACACAAGTACAGTATTCTACACAAGTACAGTATTCTACACAAGTACAGTATTTTGCTTGGAAAGTTTTTTTTTTTCGCTAGTCTTCCAACTTTTCCTGAACTAATATGGCTAGAGGAGATGTCTCCTGGTTACATTTGCTTTTGCCCTGTCCAAACATATTGATGATCTCATCGTTGGTAAACACAAACTAATGAAATGGCCTATTTCAGGGTATTCTGTAAACATACCTGTATGCTTCAATTGCTATGGTGTTTGTTCATATGTGATTCGACCATTAATTATTGTGTTCAGTCTCGTATATGATGCCGCAGAGTAACCTCCTGCAGGCAATCAGTGTTTTTATTGAATCCATTATTACGAACCACCTGGAGCATATCTACACGATAAAGAGTAAATTGCGAGACTGTTTAGCGCCATTGGTCTTTATGACTTTATCAATAATTCCATTCATCCGTGCATCCATACTTTATTTCCGTGATATCCTATCCAACTCTTTGTTGTTCGTACAATGTAGTATGCCTGGTCTGTGATGAAGAATGCAGGTACATGTAAGCATGATATGGTTGTACCGCTGGTGATTTCGAATAACAGGAAGCCCAGAAAATTGCCTCCAAATTGCTCATGGCTTGTGGTCAGTAGACAAAGGATATCCATTAACTACCCTCTGATTAAACGTCTGGTTCGGGTTTAGACTTCGGTATTTTATAACTTCGTCCATGATCCACGTTCGGAGCCCTTGGCTCTGAACACAATACTATTGTGGTTCACAGGAATCACCTTCATACACCAATCTTGGTAAACCAAGATGATAAATCAAGGAAATACCATCTAGACGTAACGCTATGAAAACTTCATGCGAAATGTTCGCCAATATTCTACGAGATCCCATAATAAGCCAATCGCGACAATTTCCGTCTTTTTCCTTCGACAATGATTGACATTAAATTTTTGGAAATAAACACCTTCCACCTTCGTATGGCACAATCTTTTGATATTTCCTGCCGCCTAACTAACTGTTCATGCACAGTGTCTGGAAATGATGCCATATTTGGATACTGCTTCCTGATAATGTTTACTATTTTGGACCACATGCTACCACGTGTAATTACTGTGGGCGTGATTTTGGAATTGTTTAACCAAGCTAGCTACGTGATCGGCTAACAAATGCAGTTTCAAATTCGAACGGGATTTATAGGGCTGAATTCAGATGTAATATTCTGTGACATTATATCTGAGTCTACTGAGATTGCTTCATACAGATGATACACAAGTCTACTTCTCCATTCACACTTTGAATTAGCCATCATATATCAGCCCACTGGCTCAGTTCAAAATAATTTATGAAAAGACATGAAACGTCATTGACCACTAAGCAATTTGAATTTTGAATCTGCCATATGAGTGAGTTATTGATTGGCTGTCCTTTGTACCTGGCCACCCCTATTAATTGCCATGTTAGGAGAAATGACGTAACTACTGAGAGAATATGTCTGATTAGCTCATCTCTGATTTGTATTGTAAATTACACCGGGGATTTGAACGCTTTTGGTGATTTGATCTATGAAGGCTAATTTGAAGTGTGAATAGAGATGTGGATTGTGTATGAAGATGAGAGGAATGTGCCTGGATTGACATTCTGATAGACATAGCTTCTGATGATCTGAAAAGTGATTTTTCTCACTGGACATGAGTATAGGCTTCCTAAATATTTATTATCCATTTATGGAAAAATAAATGATCTGAGCCTGCATTTAGTTCTTTACATGTATGTAAAAACTGATTTTGCACCCGGAAGCCATGTCACTTTGATCAATTCATCCGTGCTGCCAGGCCAAGGTTTAGGATACATGTTGTACAGAAGTTTAATAAGCAGCCATATTTTTAGGGAGCCAAACCATGTTTCAAATAATTGAGAAGTTAAAAATTAACAATTCCTCATCACCTAGAATTGAAGAATTACATTAATTGTACCCAGAATCCAAACATTTTGTGTTAAATGTTCAGGAAATTTAATTGTCTACAGAAACGAATTCTTTCAATTTTTTTTTTCTTTTTCTTTTTTCAACTGCTATCCTAGCACTTCTGAAAGCCATAATGCACTTGGTATACATGTAATCAACCGGCCATGACTAAACAGAATTAAAAGCCAAAATTTCTCATGAATTTTAATTCATTTGAAGAAATAGTAGTGCACGGTCCCTCCTACCGACTAATTTCAGAATTGCACAATTCTCATTGCAGGTGCATTAAGACATGATTAACTTAAATTTTTTGCAAGTTCAGAATTGCATTAATTCGATTTTTCATTGACATACATTGTATGTCGGATACAGGTGCACACATCCTCAACCAAGTCCTCACACAGCGAGATTTCAGGACATCAACTGTCACAATATCAAATCCAGTCCACAAAATGGTGTCAGAAAAGTATTAATTTGCTTTGCAATCTTTGCCAGCTTTACAGATGAATACTTTGTAATTTTCCACGACTGAAGCAGTGAAATGATCACTCACAATTTGCTATCAGCTGGGTTTGGACATTTATTAAAAATCGCTTCCTCACACATGCATGCATTTGTGTCTTGAATACATGTAGGTTAGGACAAGGCAGCATCTTATAATTTACAATATGTATTGGCAATATTTACATGTATTATGTACATGTAGTATAGACTGATTGATATGATTTCTCTTCCATGTTTATATATTGTCTTCTTCCTCGATTTATAATTCTGTGGGCATTAGTGTAAAATCTAATTCTTGATAATATACATCGACTTGAATTCTCTTGTGTACAGGTTTGTCCTTCATGCAAATCAAATGGAAGATAATGAGGCATCATGGGATATCTTTCAGTACTGGTAATTGAAAAACAGGGACATGAATCGGGTTGAAATGTTTCATTATGACCTAGTAGCCATTGACCCCTAGATCAGAAATTTCTAGGGGCCAAATTATACTTCTAGGGGCCAATTATTTA
Source organism: Hanleya hanleyi (assembly GCA_036873755.1). Classification (NCBI taxonomy): domain Eukaryota; kingdom Metazoa; phylum Mollusca; class Polyplacophora; order Lepidopleurida; family Hanleyidae; genus Hanleya; species Hanleya hanleyi. The sequence continues at coordinate 38,894 of JAVTVY010042881.1, read as the reverse complement.
TGGTGTAAATCAGAGGAAATAAAGTCGAAAGACATTAAAAAAATAAAATGACCAACTGGTTTCAATGTTGTCTTTTATTTTAAATTACCTGTAACTTTATATAATCCTGCTGTTACAGGATTATTAAATTAATAAAATTTAACAGGATTAAATTTAATCAGATTATCAGAATTAATAAAAAAAAACGTCTACTGTCTGTCCCAGATAATATATCCAAGACGTTTTCGGCAATATTTCGGAGACAATTGATTAGAGGATATTGAAACTTCACACAGGAGATAAACTAAAAAGTACCCATTTTATTCCAAAGTATCAAGAAAATCCTTCAAGTAGTTCTCAACATATCGTGAAAACAAGAATTAGATGGGAGATTTGTTGGTTTTATTTTGACGTCATGACGTCAAGCCTGCATGTTATAACATTGGCAGATCAACGTCCTCGTAGCCCAAAATAAAATGGTAGGTATTGGTGATTTTCGTCAATTCCCAACAGATTTTAATGAAATATGGGGAAAAAATTAGTGTGTTTTAGTTGATATACTGGTGAGAATTTTCAATGCTGTACGATAAATTGTCTCGGAAATATTGCCGAAAACGTCTCGGAATATATTATCTGGGACCGAAATTTCGTAGATGTCACTTGACAACTCTTACAGTATAAGATTTGTCAAGTGACATCTACGAAATTAGACGGTTTTTTTACCGGCATGACATTTGCAAAGTTCACAAAACAGGAGTTGTTTTTCACCGTCGTACTTCAACCACAGTCTTTTTTCCGTCCAGCTTTGCTGAAAAATGCTACGCAACTTTTTTCACTGGGTCGTTGTTGTTGATCGGTTTCCCGAACTAATCTCGTGCGCCGGCCCTATGTTAATAAACGCCCTTTTAGAAGTGTTCAACCGATCTTGGCATGAAGGCAATCTCCCGGCCCAATGGAAACACTCACTGGTGAAATTCACAAGGAAACCTGGTAAATCGAACTACAGCTCTCCGTCATCATACAGACCCATCAGTCTCACCTGTTCCCTATGTAAACTGATGGAAATCATAGTGAAGTCACGCCTGGACAGTGTGGTAGAGGTTGATAAAATCATCGACAAGGAACAACAAGGTTTCAGAAAAGGACGATCCACAACCATGTCAATCTTACAGGTGGTCCAGGCAGCGACAATGGGTTTTAACAACAAGGAATACACTGCAGCTGTAATGATCGACTTGGAAAAGGCCTATGATAGTGTGTGGAGGGAAGGGCTCATGGTGAAGCTCCACCGTCTCCGTATAACCGGCAGGATATGGCACTGGGTGGACAACTTCCTCTCTAGCAGGACAGCCAGTGGAATCCATGGCAATGATGTGGGACCATCCTTTACGACCACTCTTGGTCTACCACAGGGATCGGTGATTGCTCCCCCCCTTTTCAACTTATTCATTAGTGACATTTTCAAGAACACGGAATGTGAGAAAACTAAGTTTGCAGACGACGGCACTCTCCACGCTACAGGTCGAGACCTCCGAGCACTAGCCCTTAAGATAGGTGGTGATGTGTCTCGGGTAAAAGAATATTGCAGACAATGGCGACTAAATATCAGCATCCCGAAAACTGAGCTCTGTGTATTCTGGAGAGGAATCAATGACGCCCCGATGGAGATTGAAAATACTGTGGTCCTGGCAGAAGGTAACCCTCTAAGCAAAACAACATCGCCAAAACTGCTTGGAGTACACCTGGACCAGCAATTGACATTCGAAAAAAACACCAACACAATTGGCAGGAAAGCAAACCGATCCTTACACATCTTAAGATACCTGAAGTCACTCCAGTCGATACCCACAAATCTCTTCATTCAGCTGTACATAAGTCTAGTAAGATCTCACCTGGAATATGCCTTCCCAGTATGGTCCATCATGAGAGATTCCTTCAAAGCCAAACTATATGGTTTCCAACGAAAAGGACTGGCACTCTGTCTTGGATTACCAGCAACAACAAGCAGAGAAGTGGCAGAAGTAGAAGCAGGCATCCTCCCTCTTGACCTCAGATGGGATGAGGCAGCGGTCAGAATGTGCCACAAAATACTATCCATGGAAGACGAAGAACCCCTACGACAGCTCTGGACACAGTGGCAAACAACACCAGCAGAGCGATATATCTCTCCTTTCGGAAACATGGAAATATTGGTGGGAGATGTCCAACAGAAGACCGGGGTAAACATCAAGGCTGTTGAGGTCACTTGCCCGCTCCAGTACACTTACCTGGCACCTTCGGGGAAAAAACCTGACCACTGGCATGCTTTTGGATCATCAAATACCAGAACAAAAGAACAGGGAACACGAGCACGAGCTTTCATAGAAGAACAGCTGCAAAAGATTCCAACAAACTCAGTATTGGCATTCACCGATGGCTGGTGCCTCAAGAACCCAGGACCCTGTGGAGCCGGAGCACTATTCCTCCTACCAACTTCCAGACAAGAGGTAAAAATCATCCACCCTGTGGCACCCAGGGGCTCGATCCTTCTAGCGGAATTAGATGCAATCCAGCAAGTCCTGGAATATGTCCTGGCTCATGTGAATATCACCGTCCCGGAATCGTCTGAGGTGTCCATCATATCAGATCGCCAGTGTGCTCTAGGCATTCTAACTCTAAAGTGGGAATATCATAGTCACTTTACCATCATCCATGAGATCTTTACTACCCTGCAAATTTTACGGAGAATGGGGATGAAGATAGACTTCATCTGGGCACCAGGACATGCCGACATTGATGGTAATGAGGAGGCTGACAAACTGGCCAAGCAGGCTGCTATGATCGCCAAACATCTCCCCAATGCCAACACTGTCGCCACTGCTCAGGAGTCCAGACAAGCCGGTCGTGCCCGCTCAACAAACAAGTGGCAAAGGAGATGGGATCACACAGACTGTGGAAGACATCTCCACCTCCTAAACTCGACAGTGAGGTTGAAGCGGGACTTCGACGTTCCGACACGTGAATGGCATGTTCTACTGACGCAGTTACGTACAGGCTACTCCAGTCTCAACAGCTATAAATCCAAATTCGACAAAGACATATCGCCTCAATGCAGCTGTGGGAGAGATGAAACATCTGAGCACATCCTACTCCACTGCCCCATCTATGAAACAGCAACCGGTCACGCAACCATGACGTGCTCACCACAATGTACTATTGTAAATAGATGGGTTTGGATCGGATCACAGGCTTTCTCTCTCAGGAGACTCCTCTATCGCGAAGCGTCCAGTGGAGTGGAGGAAGCGGCACACAATATGAGTAATCTTCTCTCGGCTACATGTGGTATTGAGTTTGTCGACTGGGTCAGAGCCTAGCAGTGGACTTACTAGTGTGTGTAGTACAAGAGTGTTTTGTAGTTATACTAGAGTTTCGCGTGCCATCGGCACTTGGATCAAGGATCAAGGATCTTCCTGACTAACAGTGGAACTTCCTTCGCCACCAGACACTGAACCGCTGGATAGTTGCCGTTTGCTGGTCAAAAACTGCATAAGATTGGACTGCTTTGCCATGGTTGTAGGAATCACAAACGCGAGGATGAATTATGCTATGCCATTCTATCGTCACCGAATGCAGCTAAAAATGGCGGAAATGTCAACTTCGATAGAATCGAAAACGAGGCTCAGTCACATGGCATTATCGGAAACCAGGCGAGCAGCATACGGCTTGAATAGAAAACGCCGGTTTCCGAACCTGTGTGCAATGCGTATCGTTACATACGGGACAAGACAACTGCACGGAGATTGAGGCGACTTCCTTGACAACGAAATCACCGGGCTGTAGAACACGTATAATCTATTCTCGTTATAAAAACAACCATCACCACCATGCTTTTTTTGCTTGTCGCATCGGCGACCTGTAGCTTTTTTTCTCGTCGCCAAAATACAAATCTACTCACATTGGCGAGTAAAACGGCTACTTTTCAATCCCTGTGAATCTTTACAGAAACACTATGATTGGCTGAATTGTCTTCTACGGTTGAAAGGCCAATGAAAATCTCAGAATCGTGGTGTGATATAATACCTGTTGCTACATTAGCCACTTGTAAAATAATTGTGGAATAGAAAAAAACAAGTTGTCTTCCCGGACTCTGGCCACTAGATTGGATATCTCCCATCATGCCTTTCTTTTAAGGCACCATCTTTGAATCCGTTTTCCTTTTGCAAAATCATGTGTGTGAGATATTTTGCATTTCTTACCATCTACAGGCCAATGAAATTGACCAATCAGTTTCTTTAAAACAGGAAGCTATGATGCACTCATTTCTATTGAACTTCATTGCTTAAAATAGACTTCTCCTCCGAATTGACCATGTATATTCAAGCCCATGTGCCTAGTTTGAGGTCTTATTCTAATAACATTCATGATACTGATCAACACTGAAATTCTCCTTGTTCCTATATTTCAGCTTGATGGCAGGCCGCTTCTCCAGGGTGGACACCTGGGCAGCAGTAACCTGGGACATTTTGCCGCCATGATGCACACGCTCGAGACTATCCCAAAACCTCGCTGTGTTGTCAAACCGTTCTCCTTCCCTGGTCGAGAAAGTCTTCCTGTCGATGTGGTGGCATGCGAAGGTCACTTGTGGGTGAAGGTTATCGCCCGCAAAGCCCAGGCCCTTCACTTAGTATGGGCAGGTGAGCTACATGTATAAATTGGGTTACCCATCATCTTATAGTCATAGTTCACTAGAAAAAACTGAGTCATGACAGAATGCTTACAGGTCCAAATAGCATTCGTGACCTCTCAGACTATGCCCATAGTTGTATGTGCAATGTTGTGTATGTGCAATAACATTGCACATGTCAGCAATGAAATTTTCTCCATCTCTTTTCACCCCTTGGCCAATTTTGGCCTAGGGGTATTGTCGTCATCAAGTATGTCCATGATACTGATCAAGAGGAGTGAGATATCTGCAAAACAGTTCCACTGATGAATTCCAAATTTGGTATGCTTACTTACCTGGCAAGAGTCAGAAGCCTATCAAAAATGAACAGTTTTAACTCTGTTTTTATTTCTTCAGTACTCCATCATGATCAGTCAAGAGATACTTTCCTTTGTAAGAGCCAGAAGCCTAATAAAAATATCAAAAATAATTTTTTTCAGATAACTTCTATGGTTGCTATGTCAACATAATAATTTTTTTAATGATCATTTTTTATTGCCCACCATCACCAGATGGTGGGCTGATGGTGGGCTGTTCAAATCACTTTTCATCCGTGGTCCGTCGTCCGTCGTCAGTCCGTCCGTAAACAATTCTTGTTGCCGCGATTTCTCAGGAACTACTGCATGGATCTTTTTCAAATTTGGTACACAGCTTCCTCTTTGGGGTCTAGTTGTGCAAGAAACCTTTTCTGGTCCGATTCGAAAATCCAATATGGCCACCAGGCAGCCATCTTGGATTTCCCCATGAAACCTTGTTATCGCGATTTTTCAGGAACTACTTCATGGATCTTTCTCAAATTTGGTACACAGGTTCCCCTTGGGGTCTAGTTGTGCAAGAACCTTTTCTGGTCCGATTCGAAAATCCAATATGGCCACCAGGCAGCCATCTTGGATTTCCCCATGAAACCTTGTTACCGCGATTTCTCCGGAACTACTGCATGGATCTTTTTCAAATTTGGTACACAGGTTCCCCTTGGGGTCTAGTTGTGCAAGAAACCTTTTCTGTCCGATTCGAAAATCCAATATGGCCACCAGGCAGCCATCTTGGATTTCCCCATGAAACCTTGTTATCGCGTTTTCTCAGGAACTACTGCATGGATCTTTCTCAAATTTGGTACACAGGTCCCACATGGGGTCTAGTTGAGCAAGATACCTTTTCTGGTCCGATTCGAAAATCCAATATGGCCATCAGGCAGCCATCTTGGATTTCCCCATGAAACCTTGTTATCGCGATTTCTCAGGAACTACTGCATGGATCTTTCTCAAATTTGGTACATGGGTTTCCCTTGGGGTGTAGTTGTGCAAGATACCTTTTCTGGTCCGATTCGAAAATCCAATATGGCCACCAGGCAGCCATCTTGGATTTCCCCATGAAACCTTGTTACCACGATTTCTCAGGAACTGCTGCATGGATCTTTCTCAAATGTGGTACACAGGTTCGCCTTGGGGTCTAGTTGTGCAAGATACCTTTTTTGGTCCGATTCGAAAATCCAATATGGCTGCCAGGTGGCCATCTTGAATTTCCCCTTGAAACATTGTTATCGTGAATTCTCAGGAAATATTCATGGATCTTTCTGAAATTTGGTTCACAGGTCCTACATGGGGCCTAGTTGTGCAAGATACCTTTTTTGGTCCGATTCGAAAATTCAATTAATACGGTATTCCCGAGATGTGATGTTGCATCACAAAGAGTCGGCTGTATATTGACTATAGAGAATATCCATATCTTCACCTTCCATATCAAGGAGTTCAAATAATTCAGAATTAAAATGTATTTCTTCAAATTTTAAATCAGTTTTCTTCAGTCCATGCAGTTGCAAGTCAACTGCTCCACCCTTTCGTCTGCCGGCGGGTCAGCTACATGAAGGGACGTCACTCTTGTGACACAATGTCACAACTCGACAACTTTAAACTACTGCATGTTTCGATCCAAGGGAAATAATCAGGATTCAGACACTTTCAAATTCGAAGTTTCAACATTACTGCGCGGACCAGATCACTTCAGTATTAAGTATTGTACCATCTTACTATTTTCGAGCATGGTATCTTAAAAGAGATATCTCAAACTAGCCCAGTAAACAGAACAGAATTAGCATTCGTTCCTAATTATAAAATCTTAAGTATGCCAAAGTGTCAAAGAGATTTTTCTTCGCTTCCAGTACCCAATGATGACACGTGCAAAAAAATGAATGTACATGTACATCACTTTCAGACTAACTTTTCTCATTTCTCTTGTACTATAGCAACGGACATAAGTACAGTTTCTAGAAATCTTGAAACTCCTGAAACTTAGAAAGAATATATCTTGGTGTTTTCCAGTGTCCCTTTTTTGATCTTTTTCGCTCAGATTCGAAATTCTGTAAACAAAACTACAACTCAATCGTCTTAGTAACAATGGACAAAAAGATCCTCTTGTCATTAGCTTACAATTTTCGGACAATGGTGGGCGCCAAGATCCTTCAGGATCTCTCGTTATTATTCAGTCCATCAGTCAAGAGCCAGTCTCTGGTATGTCATACATATACATTTCACGGGAATAAAAGCAGTATTTTCAGAAAACCAGTAAATTGTAGCATACTTTGTGGCAACCATGATTCACACATAATATAACATATTGCAAGATTTCCGACTTTTACGAAGGGATCTGCTTCCCAAAATAAATACATATAGTGGTGTTAGAACCCTTCTCACTGGTTTCCACTGATCTATTTTTTTCACATCCATTTTTTTCATGACTGATTGGGGGAATTTCTTATTTCATTGTTAGATTGGTCACAATAAGATTAGCAAGGCAAGATTTTGAGTTCAAATCAAATGAATTATGAATAGCTACTGTCAGGGGGCACATTGTCAGGGGCCACTATCAAAATGTGTTCTTTGGAACTCCTAAAATTCATCATTCAACCAATTACAACCTATTTCAACACTGTGGATCTGTAGCACCAAACATATTTGGCAGGACATGACTGTCTTAAGTTAGTCAGGCCTCAAAACAGTTACCCCAGAGCCAAGGGGTTTTCAGATGTCCAGCTTCGTATTATCCACCCGATTAAATTGTCAGCCTGTTACCTTCAGTGTGTTAAGTATTTTTGCAGAATACAGCAATAGAGCGATGACAATTTGGTATGGAGTATAGCGCACATGAAACAATTTGTATATAGGAAATAATGTTTGAGAAAAGAATAATTTAGCCCTTCAGCGGAAATCTAACCATGACCCCTCCAATCGGTGGATTTACCTGATCTTGTCATGCTGGCCCATATGTTATACTCTTGTGAATCGTCGCAATGAAGGCTTAAATTGCAAAACAGCAAGGAAGGATTTACCCTCATTGGGTCGAATCACATGAAGAAGTCTAAAATTGTATGTTAGTTTGATATACCGGTAATAATTATGCTGGATATTTTGTCTTGATTACACAGTCAGGTACGTAGAAGCCAGGGGCCTGCTGTGGTTGAAATAAGGACTCCAGCTTTTGATTATTGGAAAATCATCATGGTTTGCTAGTGTTGCATAAGAAACTAATTAATGGATCGATATGGAGACGTCGAGGTATTTGACGGTACAATGCATGTGAACAAAAATCCTGAAGAAGCATACTTATCTATAATTGCTTGAATTGTGTTCAGGATATTGTGACACATTCACATACATAGATCTTAATTAGGCACTTGATATACTTGTACATTATATGAGATTACATGTGGATCAAAGTATGTTCTTGTGTAATCAACTAGTCCCATATTTTCCACTGGATGCTTCTGAAACTTTGTAGACATTTTTAATTACCAGGAGTTTTCTTGACCAATTTTCTCTCGTATATATAATCCAAGAACAAATTGTGATGCTTCTTCCTTATAGCCTCTATTGAACTGAACAACAACCTTAAATCTGCGATAAGTGAGTTATGCTACATTCGCTGATTCTGTGAAGGCATACAATTTCTCTGAACGTCCTTTCAATTTTACTCTCTCAAAACTTTTTAGCATTTGGCCTAACTTAGCGGAGAATTTTTCAGTGGATTTCCAGAATGACCTACATCAATCAAACCCCCCAGAGGATCCTCATTGGTCTGGTGTCCTCTGTAATTAGGTCAGGATAGTTACCTCCACTAATTGGCTGTGAAATGTTAATGAAGTGAGAATTTTCTTGGCCAGTGCAAATTACAAGGCGTCATTTCTCCTTGACCTTGACCTTCGCATTCATTTACAGCATTGTACATGATATATAGTTCCTACTCAATGAAGCTTTGTGTACATAAAGGTCTTCAATTTATTGATGTTCAAATACCAGCGATGAATCCAAGATTCAGTAGACATCCACTAACCATTGTGATAAAGAATTTCTGTATATCCATAATGGATATTTTTGACATTCTATCACTGACCTAACTGTGAATATCATGGACAATGATAATTAAATCAATGATATTTTGGATCACATTCTGTTGCCCCCACAGCACAGGTTGTATGTTTGTAGGGGGAACCGGGATCCACATTCCTAATGCAATCTACACTGGATTTCCATTGTCAACCTTGGTAAATTCAGCATGTCAGAGGGTCCCCACCCGGCTATAGAAATTCCAGGGTTTCCATGGAAAAAGCATGGAAAAGACTTACGCTGGAAAAAGGCTGGAGTATTCAGACTGCTTTCCATGGTTTTTCCATGCTCTGAATCCACGGTATGAAAATTTGTTTTGAGAAACTGAAGGCAGGAAATGGTTGTCCAGGGTTTCCATGGACGAGGCTGGACGTTGTACAGGGTTTCCGTGGACGAGCTGTTCAGGGTTTCCATGGACGAGGCTGGACATTGTCCAGGGTTTCCATGGACGAGGATGGACACTGTCCAGGGTTTCCATGGTTGTGAGGGTGGACAATGTCCAGTCCTCCCCATGGAATTGTCCAGGGTTTTTCCATGTTTTCTACAGTATTGCTGCAGATCAACAGGTTTTGGCAACTCATTCATGCAGCAGAATATATCTGGATTTCTGACTCCATACATGCAGGCACTAGATTCAGTCATGAGACATAAGAATAATCATTTTGTATATTAAACAACTGTATGAAATGAATAATTGCTATGATTATATGGATCAATGTATGTTAGGCCAGATTCTAGTTTAATTTATTGATGTCAAATTGTCAAGATAATTGTTTTGTTTTCAATGCCATTTTTGTGGCTATACATCTTACTACACTTGAATATATTCATTGTCAGCTTATTAACGGAATATTGAAAGACACTATATTACATTATCAGGAATTCCACAGTATATACAATTATCACACTTTGGCAAAATGGGCACAAGTCTTTGCAGTAGACCTTCAGCTGCAGAAATGTGCAGGAGCCCTTCCAAATCACTTTGAACGGGATTAAGTTGTGAACGTCTCAGAACATTACTGTCACAGAACATTGTGAACAACCTGCTCATTATTGAGTTTAATGAATAAGTTTCTGGAGAACAGGTGTGACAGCACATGACTCGAAAATGGCAGGTTACGTTGGGGTTATGTCGGTTGAGTTTAGCTGATTGGCTGATGACGTGGATTTGATTCCGGGGTCCCTTGTATAGTTGCAGAAAGTAGGCTGAAAATAGATACACGATCCCAGGGTCAGTCTTACCGTGTTTAGATGACCCAGATAGTTACAGGTTGTATGTGTAGAGTAAATTAGTTAAAACCTGGTACTGTGGTTTCAATTGTTCATTCTGGTGATGACAAATCGTGTTACCAATTTTTACAAGTACATGTTTGGACCAGTATAGGCAGGGTTGAGGATGATTCATATTTGAAATTTGGGCAGTTCAGTCTTTATGTCGAATTAACATACCACCGTCTGATATTACTCAATCTTAATAAATTAAAATCCTATATATGCTTCTCTATCGTATGGTCGCTAGAGGATCTTATACTCGCCGATCTCCCTCCGTGTTTTGTTTACATCTGGGTCTTGACCAATCGTAGCCCATCTTCTGTATTCTCTGGTGACATGACTCGGAGTTGATCGATACAGCCGACTATATGCTCTATGGGGGTACTTCGTATACCTAAATCATGAATATTCCAGCGGTAAAACAAGAAATATCAACATTTCTTTTTGATTCTCGCTTTCGAGATTTACTTTTACTGATTCAATCAATTTTCTGATGAAGTTCCACTATGATGAAATAGAAATATTGCAGAGAAAATACCCGATATACAGAAATAATTCAGTCGCTCGACGAAATTACTTCCACCGACCTGTTCAGAGCCTCTTCGTCCAGCGACTGCGAAAAACAGCTCGGGCAGCAGCCACGAGGACCCTTCAATTTCATGGACAAAACTAATTGCAAATATTTGGCGAAATTATCCCCTAATCCGACTGAAAAAAGGTAACAGTAGGTACAAAGGTATGTCAGACTTCAAGATGTCTCTTATAACGAGTCGTTTCGTCGTTGCTTTTTTAGGACTTCCCCTGTCATGATAGTATAATTCCCGTTTAAATTGATGTCATTTAATCCAAACGTCTGGCACGAAACAGCGCGGGAGCCGATGTCACCTTTTCTCGGTTAGGCCGAGCGTGGAGTTCGGGAGTGAAAATGCCGCTACTACAACGGATGTGATTGGTCCGCTTGCAGCACTGCATATTCATGACATGACATCACAGAACACGGAGGGAGATCGGCGAGTATAAGATCCTGTAGCGACCATACGATAGAGAAGCATATAGGATTTTAATTTATTAAGATTGGATATTACTGAGTTGGTGAAATTAGTGAAAAAGATTGCACAACTCACTGCTGAAATAAAAGTGTAATGCCCCTTGCAATTACAATTAGAATTGTGGACCATAGTAAACAATATAGTGTGGTATGCAAATAAGCTTAAGCTATCCGAATAAGAATAAGGCTCAGGTCATGGTTCATGGTAAACGTTCTTCTCCAGAAAATTCTGCATATATTCCTGCTGAATAGTCTGGTTTGTCGCGAGATGGAAATATCAGGTCGCTACTAAATATCTGGGTCTTTGTGTCGCTGAAAAGGCACAAGTCTAGACACATTGTTGTCCCCAGACTTAGCTATTGTATGCATTGTCTCATGATTCTTACATGGTGTATGAACCAAGTATCAAAGATTGTAAATATCTGTGAACCAAATGCCAATCAAGTTTAAATCAAAAAAGCAGAATTGTTGTCAATGGATTGTTATATAAGAGATCTCGGAGAATAACAATAAACAGGTCACACACATTTTTCAGTGTTACAACTAGACGGTATCTTCACCGATTTACCATTTTGGTTTCCTAGATCGATAAATTTACTGCCCATTTTATTAAAACAAGGAAAAGTGCAGCTTGCATATTCTATTTTTTTTTTTAAAATATTCACACTCATTTCTCTGGAAAATTTTCTAAGTCCACAATTTCCATGCTTTTTCCAGCCTATTTTGATTATAATTTTTCTAAGTCCAATTTCCATGCTGAAGAAGTGGTGAATTCCTGTAATTCCATGGTGTCCATGGACATCGTCCATGCTGTCCATGGACATTGTCCATGCATTGTCCATGCTGTCCATGCTGTCCATGGTTTCCAGGGTCCAGAATAATGTGACCATGGACATTGCCCATGGTTTCCAGCATAATTCCAGGGATTCCAGCCTATTTCCAGGGATTTCTAGTTGACCATGGACATAAACCCTGGAATTTCTATAGCCGGGCAGACTCAATCAGTTTGTGCTGATACATCTGTATGGCGGTCCCATCTTAGTCCAATTTGATAACAGATATATTTTGAAATCTTCTAATGCTGAAGAATTTGATCTTATACCCATTTGTTATAAACTCCTATTTTACATGGTCATCTAAACATCACTTGCATTGAACATATAATTAAACTGCTGAAACAAGCAATCCTAATTATCATCTTAGTTTAGAAATAAGGGCACAGAGAATGGTTTAGGCAATCCCAGGGTATAAACACAGCCATACACCCAACAAATGATGATGAAATTGGTTGCCAGTTTGAATAAAAACCGCTAGACCCAACAGTTGAAATTGGTATTAACATGTTATATCTACTTAACAACAGGCCAAGGACAGTTTGGAGAGAGAACTTTGTTGGACCAAGCAAAGGAGTATCTACAGTTGGCAAGACTACACCAGATCAACTTCAGAACTCCCAAACTCTGTTACGCTTTCTACAGCGGTGTTACAGAGCCAATGGCTGCTGCACTAGAACAGCTTGGAATTGTGGTTTGTGGGGATGTGGTGGCCATCAGTGCTGAGGTTCAAATGAAACTTCAGTCTGTGAATGTGTTATCAGAATCTGACTGTGGTGCGTCTGACTCGGACCGTGGTGCCTCCGACTCAGACCGTGGTGACTCAGAATCTGATTCAGAGCTATGCGGTGTAGTTGCTGAACTGGATATTCATCATACAACGGCAAAATCTGTTCAGGAACTTCACAAAATCTTGCCATCAGCATCTTTGGAAATATCAGCAACAATATTATCTAATGAGGTTGAAGGTGATAACAAAGGTGAATGCACTGGCAGTGATACCAAAGTTGGCAGTGATAACAATGTTGAATGTTCTGGCAGTGATAACACTGTTGAATTTACTGGCAGTCATAACAAAGTTGAATGTACTGGCAGTGATAACAAAGTTGTATGTACTGGAAGTGATAACGATGTTAAATGTACTGGCAGTGATAACAAAAATGAAGTTGGACATTCTGATGGTGATGCATGTAGCATTGTTGAATTCAGTCTGAGTGATAACATTGTTGAGTTTACTGAAAAGGGTAAAAGTGAGACTCCATATCAAAGTATATCTACCTCTACTTTGTCCACCAGTTATGCCAGCAAAACAGAAAACAGTAGTCATGACAAAGTCACGTTGTCTTTCTCAAGTTTTAGGCCTGAAAACGGTGAACATCTGACTGTTGGTCATCAGAATTTTGACATTCATGCAGACAAACTCAAGCATTCTAGGAAGTACTATTTTTTCGATGGAGACTCAATGAGCTATTATTTACAGAGAATCTGCACAGGACAATACCTTGATAACCCCACCATTCCAGATCAAGGTTCGCCCAGTTTTAGCCCTGTTCCACTGAAGAAGGTGAATTTAGATGTGACGGCACTGATCGCCCTGATCTCCAATATTACTCATGGAAGCTGCCATTTTGTCTTTGAAGAGAAGGTTTTAACAGCACAGGCCGCAGAAGAGAGGAGGTACCCCGTTCTTCCCAAGATGAAAAAATTTATCCATGGCGAGTGAAATTTCTTGTTCTTTGACCTTGAAATGTTTTTACTTTTGAATCCAAATCTGTCTTTCCTTGTGCTGAATCAGGGATATACAATTAGCTCTAGGGATACAGGAGGAGGGTGACTCGTTAAAAGGGCTTAAAATTTGGGGAGAATGATCGTTCAGTTTGCCTGGCAGTTACGCAAAACGAAAGACGCATAACTGATTATTCGTTCGCGTAAATTAAGGCCCAAACTCTGTGTCACAACGACATAATTTTAATAAATTCCTTGTGTAACCTAATCATTTCTGATCGAAGCATGGGATGTACTTACTAGAGTTTTGATGTTAACTTCACACACAAGAGCCCCAATAAAGGGGAGATAATTGAATGTGAAACCCATGTGCGTTTTGATACACTCTCGGATACTTAGACAATATACAGCCCAGATGGATATAGCGCTCTGTGGGATTATATGAACAGGGTAAAAGTCTCTGAACTTACTCTTAACTGACTCCCATGAACCTGTGATAACTATATTCTCTACCAGACATCTATTCAGCCTATGTAAAATATAGCCTCATGCGAGTTAGAGCCATGGGAACGAGATTATTATTACATACAAAATCAAAATGTTGGTGTAGATGGCAACACCAAGTTTTCTTGAATGAACTCCATCAAAAACCAATGCCTAGCCACAAAAAAACTCATTTGGCATAACCTGTCTGCAGTTCAGAAATGGGGGAACAAACTATGGGTTACCTAGGGTCAATTTCACATAACCCATTTTCAGGTTAAGTAATCTTTTCAAATTTTAGGGCCTGATGTCAGTGAAAACCATTTTGTGGAAAAAATATTTTGACATATATTTATTCATGTCAATATGGTTCCATATGATATTTTTGCTGAGTCCCCCTCCTCCTGCCAAGTTGATCAGTGGATCCCTGCACTGTTAGAGTGAGTGAATATGATTTAACGTCTCTTACATATAACAATGTTTGGTTCCTATTCCTTTTCACATCCGGAAACCACACGGGTCGGGTCCTATTTCTTTTAACACCCAGTCCTATTCCTGTCACACCCGGGAACCCCACCGGTCCCCCAGTTAGTCGCTTGGCCCTGTCTCCAGTTGAGCTGAAGTGAAATCGCATACTCGTACATGTATACAGGGCAAGAGCACCACGAGAATTCACCTGCCATCTAGTATGTAGCTAGCTGTATGTCGACTAACTTTGCCTTCTCAGATTTTGCTCCAAAGAAAATTTTACTCATTTCTCAAGAAAATTAACCCAACACCTCTTAGCAGCCTAATATATTTTTTGTGTTTCGTAGTTATTAATTTATGTTGTATTTAATAGTCTGTAGCAGGGTTCTATTGACATTTTATAATGATAGAACTCATATGATCCGCAAAAGCAAGTTGGTGTAAAATCTGTGCATGCAAAGGCTCTCGAAATCCAAAGATTTGATATGGAACCTTGTTGTACACATATTCGAGAATTTTTTTGACATTTTTTTATTAACATATACACATGTAGTGCCTATACCTTGTTTAGGGTGTGGACAGAAATCTTGAATATCAAATATCTTTACTTTATTACCATACGTCAATATATAATAGAAACATAAAAATATACATATATATCAGTGATTATTGAAGACAATTGCCATGTACAAACACGATTACCACAGTCCCCAGGCAAACATGCACATGTACTGTGTATATGTCTGTAACAATACTGAAGAAAGGTTAATTGAGATGAGCTTGGCCTCTTTCTCAGCTATGGGGGCAGCTATAGTGACAACAAACAAAACAAATGCTGCCCTAAAACCCACTGTATTGGGCCGCCACTACGCCAATCATAAATTCAGGTCCAACACCACACATCCCTCTGGTCACAGAGATCAAGCAGAGTGATTTATGGAGTCTCGTCCTAATGACGAGAGTGTCATAGTTTAATATTCATGCTCGAGCCTATGCGGCGGGGGTGCTGGCTAGCTGTGATGTTCTCACTTGCAACAATTTTGCCCAATTATCAAAACATTTTGTCCCCTATGATTTCACTTGCATAATCGGGTAAATGTACGATACCATACACAGTTAACCCTGTAGTCATGTATTGGGTGATAAGTTATTGACAGCACTGTGGGCGATACACGATAATGGACCGGTCTTCACACACACACACAGTGGGTGTTAAAACTCATCACAACATTTTGAAAGCATGTTCATTAGCAAGCAAATGTCAGCTGTCCAGCTTACTTAGTGATTAACTGTGATTATGCACATGTATCCCCACTTGGTGTGTGGAGTGGTGGCAAATGCTGTCTGTCTAGAAATGGAATAAATGACAAATTTCCATGTGCAATATGAATAAAGCATTAACATGATTATATTTTCAATGAAATACATGTAAAAATTATCACTTACATGTAGCTGATAAGGGAAGCAGTCATATGACAGTACTGTACAGTAATCTCCCTAATAATCGAGTCATTAAAAGTGAAATGTTCCAGCATGAAATCTGGGGGGGGGGGGAGGGGTGGTCAAATTTATTAGAACACAAAGTTGACAAAATGGTTCAAAATCATGCATATAATCCATTATTTCTTAGTTATTTCACTGATTTTAGAGGATGATCGAATTTATTAGAGTGGTCGATCAAATTGAGGGTGATTGAATTTTGATAGGGGGATTGGATTATTAGAGGGATTACCGCACTCTAGTAAATAACCTGCTGACCTGGTTTACAAATTCCATTCATGGAGAAATTAGAGTTTGAAATTAATTTTATAAAAGGAGAGTGCAAGCAAGAAACAAAAAAGAAACAATGGAAGAAATTCATGCTAAATACAGAAGAAAGTTACAAAGTTGACAATTAATTTTAAACAATTTCCCAAATTCATTTTTGTATTATTTGACATGATGATCAATTTAGAAAATTGTTTAAAATTAGTTTTCAACTTTATGGTTAAAAATTAATCACCTTTACCAATATTTTATGATAACCATATTTTCCTGTATTTTACAGGAGCTTCTTGCATATTGTGTAACAATAGATGGGCTGACAGTGACATGAGCCGCGGAGCACATTTGAAAGTAGGGGGGCTGAACTCTATACTGGCCATGTTAAATGTTGGAATGGTGCTATCTAAGATAGGGCTTATAACATTGCGGCCCCAAAAAGTGTGGGGGAAGGGGGCCCCCACCCCACTCCGCGGCCCCTGAGTGATACAGTAAAATAATGGCAATATTTCCCCTTTTTTGTTTCTTGCTTGCATTCTCATTTGATAACATTTACATTAGTCCATGAACTAACTGTACTGCAAATGCACCTTAAATACCGTAATGGTTCCAGTTAAAGTTTTGTGTTCTGGGGCTTGTGTTAAAACTTGCTTGCCATCAGCACTATTAACTTGTCCCTTATAACATATGGTATATATGTTGGCTGAAGAAATGTTGGGTTGCTCTCAGACAGGTGATGGCCAAGGAAGACTTGTCCATGTCAATTCCAGGCATTCTCCCATTGTCAGAGTTTGTAAGCCACTGAACTGTCCATGTAACACCTTCTGACTGGACTGGGCTGAAAAAAGCTGTGTGCTTTCATAGTCAGTCTTCATCGATTTTGATAGACATTAGAAGCATACATGTACATCTGCATCCAGTACATGTACATAATGTTAGAAGAATGAGCTGCATGCCCAATGCCATCAGAGGGTATATCTGACATTAGGAAGTACATGTATACAATCTGATGCCCTGAGAATGGTTTCAGGTTGTCTCAGTCAGGTGAGCAGGTGCATGTATTATTTTGACCCTGAGAGGGTGTCCATTGGCTGAACTAGGAACTAGGTTGAGTGGCGTGGGGGGGGGCTTGGCGGTCAGCAAAAACAAAAGCAAACAAACAAATACACAAAAAAGGAAAGGGAGGGAGAAAAAGAAAGCAAACATAGCATAGAAGAAAGTTTCCAATTTGGAAAAAGAATGATCCTTGTTATGTACATGTAGGTGACATGAAATCATCACATTAGTTCTGAACTCTCAGGCTTAAGTTTTATAGATCAGCCAGCATTTGATCCTAAAGCAAAGCTAACATTCATTTGCCTTAATCCATGACCGAAGCATCCAACACAAAGCTGGTGTTAATTGTTTTCTTTCTGTCCAACGTTTGTCTCCACAGGAAAAGATTTATATTCCTGCCAGACAGCTGTGAGGGCCTTTTCTGACATATTACACACACTGGGGGGTCCGAGGGAGAAATCAAGGGCAGTTGAGCTGATGTCCAGCGTCACGGTGGTACCTGATCAACCGTCCACTAGAAGCCTGCGGCTCCCATCATCTGCGAAGATTAAAGATAGGTCAAAGGTGAGCCTTGTTTTCTGCCGAGAGGGATCCGTGCACCTGGTGTTACTTGTATCTTGTAATCTGTCATGGGGTTGGTCTGGGGGGTCACAGTTTGAGATGATGGAAAGTGTGCAGATTAGCTGACGATTTGGTGCCATTACCCCATTATTATAAAACATAAGTTAGGCAAACCTTGCAAGGTCAATTTATTACTTGTCTTTGGGTGCATATCCATTTTCTAAATGTTGTGGTAAAACATTTGACCGTCAAATGTTAACAATTCTTCTTCCCTGTAATTTACAGCAAAATAAGTTGTTTCTGGGCTATCAGATGGGTACTTAACACTGGACTATGACTATACTTCCCTAATTTGAACCACACATGCATCTGAGTACCAACAGTAACAACTTCTGCTCATTTTTGCAATGAAGCAGCCAAGACGATCACACATTGTATTACATGTAAGATATGCCATGTATGCCCCAACGCCCCCGGCGTAGAATGGTCAACATAATTCAGAGATCTGTTTTGCACGACGTGGCAGAATTTTAATCCAATTTTGATTGGTTCCTACCATCCTTGGCTGCATCCAGCGGAGCCATCTATCTGTGCTTATATGATAAAGCTATTTCAATCTTTGTGGCATGCTATGGATAATAACAAACTTCACACGTTCAGAAAAACTGTAGGCTATATACTCACCTGAACAGCCAGAAACATTTCGATCAAGCCATGATTGGATGATGTAGAATCGACCATACACGATTAACTCACGAGCATTAAAGAGCTGGTCCCCAAGATGTATTCCATGTAATGAGGATCACGGTGAAACATATTCTTATCAACTGAATAGATTTTAAGATTATAAGAGATGCTTTTTATCGAGCAGCTACTCTGGAAGATCTTTTTAGTTGAGTAAAAGTAGATTGTATTTTAGATTATTTGAGAGAGATTGGTTTGTTGTACAAAGGAGATGGTATTGTAAGGCGGGGTTTTTGCCCACAGCCAGCCGACTCATAGGAATGTACATTTCTTTTCTCTATTTGTCAATCACAATGCAATGTACAACTTGTCGTTGGGCGGCATCCGTCAATCAACGGACTGAATTTGGGACGAACTATGATAGCTTTACATTTGGGACGCACCATGATACCTTCACATATGTTCGGTACCAAGGCGTTATTATTTCACCAAGTTGCAGTCGATTTTACATGCACATATTGGAGAACAAATAACAGTTTAGGCGAATATATTGCCGTTGTAACAGGTTGCGACTGATCGTTCGATTTCAACGTTTGACTAGCCCGTAATGTCCACACGGTATCGTTTCATCGATAAACAATATTTATTTTACTTTTAATTGTTCATAATAATAGCCTAAAATCTTATTTCAGATATACTGAATGTAATTTTTTACAAAAATGAGAAAGATTGAAATAACTTGTCGATGTCCTGCCCTTCTAGAATTCGAACTCGGTAAAAGAAAATTTTGAGGAACTTGTGATCCAACATGCGTATCCACTACACCACGACATACGAACAACTGTACCAGGCTATTTTGTCACTTTAACCTACTTACGAAAACTTCAAACATTATGAATCATTACTTTTCATTTTTTAGTATGAAGGACTCCTTGGACCAAAAAGATCTTCCAGCAGTGGTGATATAACACAACACCAGGTTAAATGGCGTATTGGTCCAAGGGGTGCTTGTCGTCCAAATGCGTGTCTGAAGGACTCGATTTAGACCCCTTTTTCACGAAATAGCACAAGCTGTAGATTTCAGTTACATGTGATAACTATAATCATAATGCAATCGCACTTAAACTTTCACATATTGTGTACTTATATTTTCTCTTGCCGTTACATTAAAACAGAAGTATTTTTAGGACATTTTATTTTTTTGATTTCAACCGCACCACGTATAGGCCAAAATTCCGCCTTATCGTACCATCACCTTTTAATGTTTGTACATGTACCTGTTTTAACGTATTAGTTTACTGAGTTGTTGAATTGAATACTTAGAATTTTATTTGATCGTCGCTATATAGCTGAAATATTGCTGAACGCGACATTAAACCTTAATTCTCTCCAGCGGAGCTTTTCAGAAACTCTGTGATTGCCTTTGTTCTTTCAGTGTGCTCCACGAGCAAATGAAAAGATTGGATTTCCTTTTGAAAATTACAATTGATCAATCAAATGTTTTAAAATGGAAGATATACCTTGATGGATCGGAGATCGGGAGTTTTTAATGAAACTTCATTCAGCAATGTGTAGACCCGGCTATTCAATTTGCACACTGACTCTTTGGACCAAAGCAAGGTTGCATGTCAGTGGTTTACCGATCACAATAGCTGCCTACATGTAGTTAACCAAGATGTAATGTATAGATACCTTTCCACAGGCATGCTGTGTTTCACAGGTTCACCCCACTAATGTCCCATTAAACTTTTAAGACGTGGCGATGACGTACAGGAGAACACCCAGACACAAACAGTCTGATTAAAATTAGACCTAAATGTCGCTGAACTAGTAGGTCTAAAAGAAGCCCATCTGGTTTGTGTCCGCTGCCCTCTGAATTGAAATGTGACAAAGAGTCGACCCATCGTGTCAAATATCAAGCCTTGCTCATAATAATCGATTTTTAAACATTTTGTTTTTGTCGGAGGAAATTCACATTTCTCTGATGTCGGCGGGACTCCTGTGGACTCGAGGATGCATATTGTTGAATTCCTTAACCGTTTGATGTAGATTTCTCCTGGAAGTTATGAAAACAATGTCACTCTGTTTACAATGACGTTGACAATAAACGGTTCCTTCAGGGATGAAGTCTGGCCACCCATTGGTGGACATTCCAGCGCATAGGCTTTACTGCAGACCCACTATAGTGAATTGACTGTTGGGTTTTATTTTAATCAGACTGATCACGTGCGGACCTGGCGACATCTTATTCTTGTGACGCAGTGCTACAAAGCTGAGCGTCGATTGGTTCATTCATTGCACAGTGGGCAGTCAGTTCACACAGCTGCATCTCGTGAACAGACACAGACACACTCATAAGCAGGGAATGCAAATCAGTCACAAAATTCTCCCATCGACACGGAATAAGTTTGCAGAAAATTTGTCATTCTTTTTATGAAATGAGGAAATATTTATCATTGTACATGTTAAAATGGAGATTCTTAGTGAATATTATCGTGTAATAATTTTTTGATGTTTAGTTTTAGACCTCATCAAAAAACCTTGCAGTAGCTGCTGCTAATTAATTTTCATATTTTAGTACTGTGTGGTAACTGAATGGTAAACGCAAGGAATGGCTCCTCAACAGTACACCTCAGTACAGTACCAGTCAGTATACTGACCAGTATTCACACAGTACCACTCAGTAACTGATCAGTACTGATTGGATACTGTACAGTACCACACAGAGCAGGACTGAACAGTACTGCCTGGTAACTGAACAGTAACCAACCTGTTACTGTGCAGTACTGCTCAGTTACCTCGCGGAACCAGGCTGAATACTAACTGACATGTACTGCTCAGTTCAGTTCTGACCTGTGATTAACAAACAGGAACTGTTCAGTACTTACATGTATGGTGGGCCTTTCCGTACAGTACTGTTCAGTAGCGTACAGCTCGGTACATGTGAAAAAAAAAAAGCTGCCTGTGTAGTATATTGTGGAATAAGAAAGAATTCAGCACATGATAAGCAAACTTGGTAGAGAGTTCAAAATTGGCAAATGACGATTTCAAGCCTGACATTTCTAATAAACCCCCTGCAAATCAGAAATGAACCACTCTTCATATACAGATATCACAGGTTGAATGGTCATGGCGTGTACCATATCCTCTGACTGAGGTGATGGAATACTTTTCTTTGCCTTAATTTCTGGCTTGGATTGTCAAGGAGAGCAGTTACATGTAAATTGTATGATAGGCAGACTAATTTGTATCACCACTAATTCTGGTGCAAGATATTCGAATATGTATGGCACAGAGGTGGGAAATTTAATTCTAATCACTCTTAAGACATACAGCTCTTTGTCTCAAACCTATTGCCTTATGAAGAAGTATTATAGTGACAAAAGTGCTATTCATTAACAATTCTGAGCTGCTAATTGAGAAATTTGAGACAGTCAAATGCTCACACCTTAAACTGGTTTTAGGACATGTGGGTCTATTGAGGATCAGTAGAACTAAGAATGTGAATTTGCTCACATTATGGAACACTACATGTAGCTGTGATGAGTAAGTCGCCAATTTGGTTAGGTGGTCTGGAGAATTAAGGGGGAGAGATATCGGCCAATTTAGAGCCAATACCTTCGAGGGGTGGTTACAGCCAAAGCGCTGATCTGCATCAATAGTCAGACTGTCTGAAGCAGAAGAAACTAGATTCAAACTAGGGTCTGTATCTCTGGTGACCTATTATAGAGTCTGGAAGTCTGAGATAAGTTACTTGTAATCAGTCATTGCAAATATTTAGATGAGAACAGCTTCACTATATTCCAGTGAGATAATGTGATCGATAAACCACCGTACAGTGTATTGGTTCCACTACTTAAATCAGCATTTAACGTGGCTTACCTTGTTTGTTGGGTTATTTATTCTTGCATCAAACAATTTTAAAGTAATTGCGTGGGAGTACTGGTATTTGGTTTCCTGGAATTAGTCTGTGTTATTTCTTTATGAGAACTACATTTTATATCAAGACATGTACATGAACCTAATAAATGTGCATATTAATTACAGATCATACAATACTGTTGGGGTAATTCTAAACCTCTTACCAAATGCCAGAAATTCTGAGAAATGTAGAAAAACCACTGTATGATATAATATTTTCATGCATTCAGATTTCTTCAAAATTTGCAAATACCATATAGATTCGAATGCAAGCCTGTCGTCTTCGCTGCCGGGTTTTTACTTCAATCTCTACTCACAGATAGGCTGCTATGTCCGAGGAAGGCAGATGGCAGGGCAAAAACAGCTTCTTAATTTGGGTACCGAACCTTTTATGGCACTCTAATTTTAAATAAATTCATGTCCTACATCCCTACTCCGAAAGGTGGCTCTCCAGGCAATTTGGAGGAATAGAACTGAAGTCAATGAATTCACCTGATGTAGAGTCCTTTTCAAGCTAATGCACTGAAATGACCGCACTGCAGTGACCGTGTGGTAGAGTGCTCACCTCGAAAGTAACAGATCTCAATAACTCAGTCACTCACTAATGCACCAAAACAGTTTTTTTCCCCCATTTTCTACATGATTTATATGTGTGAAAGTAAAAATTTTAAGGATTTTATTGTATTGTGATCTACATTGCCAGTCACCAATCTCAACCATATAGAAGATGTGACTAGAACTGTCTGTGGACATGAATTAAGGATGAAGTACATGATCCAAAGAATTCTCCCATTGCTGTTCAATTTCCACAAGAAAAATGGGTGATCATGCAGGTCTTGCTTTCATCAATATTTATGTGAATCCAAACCTTTTCTGAGCTACACACAAGTTCTGGAAAAGCCTTGAAAATGAAATTGCTTTTTCCAGGCCGTGAAAATTTCCAGGCCTTGAAAATCACCATGGGCCTGGAAAAGCCTTGAAATCTGCAGGATGCAAAAATCTTTCAGACAGATTTGTAAAAGAACTAATATCTTGCATGTGTCAAAAAAGTTTTACATTGACATTGTGATGTAGGGTGCTTTGGCATCGTACATGTACAGTAGGATTTACAAGAGACTGTAGATACTCTACTCTCACATGATCTAATAGAGTTTTATAGAACAACAGTGCCTCATGGGATAGCTTCCAGTTTTAGAACATTTCATTGGTCAATTCAAATTTTCAAATTGAAATCTGGCATATTCATTGGCTTGTGAGGAAAACTGAAAAAAATGCAGCCAATCTGTTAAAGGTTCATTGGAAGTTGCTTAATTACTATGAATTCCTGATGAAGAGAAGATCATATAAGCATAAAAGGGGATTGGGGAATTATTATTGAGTACATGTGTTTTGATCCCATGTTACATGCACAGTGTGAAAATGATCGTTTAAGTTTATTTATGATGCGTTTGGGTGCGCTATTCTGTATTCGAATATCACCACAAGGAAATGCACTGTATATCAGTGAATATTTTCAGGAACAGATTAATGCAACAAATTGTAAAACATAAATTTTCACAGCGTGATAAATGTTGATGTTTTTATAGTCTCATTGGTTGACATATGAGCCTTCGGCTGGTCTACATTGTATCCTTAGCCTCATCCTTAATTCAGTAAGGGTACTTTGTGATACTTTGTCACCGGAAAGTCTACAACTTTTTTGTAATTAAGCTCATGTTTTATTATGGATTGCAGGTAATTTTCGGCACTGGGGATGCTCTGGAGATGGTTACACTAACGGCTAATTCCGGGTTCATTCGAGCGGCTGAGAACCAGGTGGGAACATTACCGCATTAGTCGGATGTCAGTTCCCTTGGGCTTCCTAGACATTATGCATAATAGATGTAAACTCGTCCACCTTCAGTATCGTGATGATGGTGATTTATGGCCAGCACTCGCGTAGATCTAAAGCCCCATGCTGTCCAGCTGCGATATTTGAACGTCGGGATAATGAGTGATTTAGAAAGGCTGAGTAGCTACATCATCGGGTTTAATCTTCATTGAACTCCTGTGGATTTCATAGAACAGCCCATAGAACTTTATTACAGCTGATAATATAATGTTCACTAAAGTGAAAATGTGCCTGATCAGTAATCAGAATAATGTATGGGGTTGTTTTATTCTTTGGGGCTTTATTTTTTCCTACAACTTCACAGTCCCTAATGTTAAGGTATTTATTTCACCCACTTGTCAATCTCGACAAGAGGAAGATATTATAAGAAGAATGAAAAGCAAAAATTCATTTACTTTGTACATCTTACAATATCTTCTTCGATCATTTCAACATTGACAAATGAGTGAATTTTCATGACATACTATAAGCCATTGGGAAGAAATCACAAAAAAACGACACTGGGACCCCGGCCCTCCGGCTTAGGGCAGCATGGTTTGTACCATGTTTGTCTGGCACAGGAGGTAGATTAAAGTACCAAACAGATTGGGCTGTCTGAGGATTAATTGTGATCAGTGTCTGTAGAGCCTAATTTTCAAAATTTGATGTAGGTCTGGTTAGGTTTTTATTAGGGTTAGGGTTTTGTTAGGGTATGCTTGTTTGGGTCATCGTCGCCTTGTGACCAATAAGGTTAGGTGCGACGTTAAACTTCAAACAACCAACCAACCTATAAATCTCCCTATAATTTATAGTGACTTCATTTGGGGTGACTATGAGTGTATAGATAGTACCAATCTCTGTAAACTCAGATATAATATCATGGAATATTATATCTGACTTCAGCGCTATATAAATCCTGTGCGGATTTGAAACTACATTTGTTAGCCAGGTGGCTAGCTTGGTGAAACAATTTTAAAATCACGCCCACAGTAGCCTAATTACGCACAATGGCACGCGACTAATACATAAACGTTAATGGGAAAAAGAATCCATATATGGCATTATTTTCAAGCATTATGCATGGTAAACCGTGAAGATCAAAGATTTTACTCCCACCGAAAAGTCTGGCTTTGTTGGAGTAGAAAATATCAAAAGATTGTGCTTGTGCGAAGATGTTAATCTCCGCGAACTAAACGTCAATCATTATCAGAGAGAAAACACAGGAATTGGTGTGATTTGAGTTATTATGGTATCTCATAGAATATCGGCGAACATTTTGCACATAAGCTTTAAGTCTATATGGTATTCTCCTGATTTACCATCTTGGTTTACCCAGATTGGGGTGCACTGCTGTCCTCAACAGCTCGTGGCCATATGTATGTATCCCTCAGTAGTTGAATGGAAAGTTTTTCATGTAAGGGTCTTCAAACTGGGAACACCGTGTGCAACACAGCTCGTCGTATAATGTAGCTTTTCCAGGTTTAAAAAGGTTTCCTACATGTACATGTATAGGCCGGTTGAATGAATAATTGGTATAACAAAGATCCAACTGACAAATAATCGCCTGGTTAGCGGGTTCCGATCATTGTTATACGGGCTGCATTTTGCCATATCTGCATATCCCTCTTTGAGTGAGTGAGTGAGTAGATATGATTTAACGTTGATTTCAACTGTATTTCAGTCTTATCACAACATTTGGGTCCTATTCCTTTTCACAACCGGGAACCCCAGATAGTCGCCTCCTATGACAAGCTGTCTGAGGAGCTGAGGGTAGCTATTCTTACCATGGCCTGGGGTGTGCACGACGACATCCCATGTCAACCCGGAAGCCGAAAGGGGCAGTCTCTCTATGGAATTTACACTCAGTCAGCATTTTGAAGAGTCCCGTTTTCCCCATATAGACTTTTGATTCTATAAAAACTGTACTCTGGTATCTCGATTCATAATTTTTAAATTCCTAACAAATTAATTTGAATTCGCCGATGTCAAAGTTTAGGAATATTAACATTTTTAACCCTTTGGAGCCTAGAAGCTGCTTTAGCGGCCTATTCATATAATGTATATACCCGAGAGGCGGCTTCTGACGTCAGAACCGATTATTTAGCCAATCAGATAATGTTTTAAGTCGTATCCGCTCCACAGTTTTAGCGAGCCCTGCTGGTCCATGTGTGAAAGTTTGTCAGTTACTTGCCGAAGGGTGGTGGTTCTCTCCGGGTACTCCGGCTTCCTCCACCAACCAAACTGACTGTCACCATATGAGTGAAACAAACTTGAGTGTGACATTAAGACAAATTCCCTCCCTCCCTCCACAGTTTTAGTTTGGTCGCCCATTGCAAGTCCAAAAGGGATCCTCTGCCACTCGTAGAGTCCCCAGGGGGTGAGCAAAGCTGTTTAGATTACGCATGTGACAAAATTGTCGCTTATATCCCTATTTTAGCTTGGAGATCAGGGTCAGGTTTTAATAGACATGGAAACTCTCGGGTTCAAAGGGTTAACACAGCACATTTTGACCACGCACGAATTTAGTCTTCTTCGTCACAGATATATTTCAAGGAAGTGATATGCCAAGACATCATCATGCAGTGTCCTTTATGACCCTGTGATACACTGTAATCAGTGTTTTAAAGTCCTTATTAAAGCAGGTTAGAAAGAACTACCTCTCTAATAACTTTTACTTAATAACTCATTATAACACTTCAAAATTCTCAGGCAACTGATTTTCCAATGAAAGTTTGCATAGTATAATTTTTAGCCCACCATCACCAGATGGTGGGCTATTCAAATCACTTTTCGTCCGTGGTCCGTCGTCCGTCAGTCAGTCAGTCCGTCCGTCCGTCCGTAAACAATTGTTGTTATCGCGATTTCTCAGGAACTACTGCATGGATCTTTCTCAAATTTGGTACACAGGTTCCCCTTGGGGTCTAGTTGTGCAAGATACCTTTTATGATCTGATTCGAAAATTCAATATAGCCACAAGGCAGCCATCTTGGATTTCCCCATGAAACCTTGTTATCGCGATTTCTTAGGAACTACTGCATGGATCTTTCTCAAATTTGGTACACAGGTTCCCCTTGGGGTCTAGTTGTGCAAGAAACCTGTTTTGGTCCGATTCGAAAATCCAATATGGCCACCAGGCAGCCATCTTGGATTTCCCCATGAAACCTTGTTATCAGGATTTCTCAGGAACTACTGCATGGATCTTTCTCAAATTTGGTACACAGGTTCCCCTTGGGGTCTAGTTGTGCAAGAAACCTTTTTTGGTCCGATTCGAAAATCCAATATGGCCACCAGGCAGCCATCTTGGATTTCCCCATGAAACCTTGTTATCGCGATTTCTCAGGAACTACTGCATGGATCTTTCTCAAATTTGGTACACAGGTTCCCTTGGGGTCTAGTTGTGCAAGATACCTTTTCTGGTCCGATTCGAAAATCCAATATGGCCACCAGGCAGCCATCTTGGATTTCCCCATGAAACCTTGTTATCGCGATTTCTCAGGAACTACTGCATGGATCTTTCTCAAATTTGGTACACAGGTTCCCCTTGGGGTCTAGTTGTGCAAGATACCTTTTTTTGGTCCGATTCAAAAATCCAATATGGCCACCAGGCAGCCATTTTGGATTTCTCATGAAACCTTATCGTGATTTCTCAGGAACTACTGCATGGATCTTTCTCAAATTTGGTACACAGGTTCCCCTTGGGGTCTAGTTGTGCAAGATACCTTTTCTGGTCCAATTCGGAAATCCAATATGGCCACAAGGCGGCCATCTTGGATTTCCCCATGAAACCTTGTTATCGCGATTTCTCAGGAACTACAGCATGGATCTTTCTCAAATTTGGTACACAGGTTCCCTTTGGGGTCTAGTTGTGCAAGATACCTTTTCTGGTCCGATTCGAAAATCCAATATGGCCACCAGGCAGCCATCTTGGATTTCCCCATGAAACTTTATCGTCATTTCCCAGGAAGTACTGTATGAATCTTTCTCAAATTTGGTACACAGGTTCCCCTTAGGGTCTAGTTGTGCAAGATACCTTTTTCGGTCCGAATCAAAATCCAATATGGCCACAAGGCAGCCATCTTGGATTTCTCCATGAAACCTTGTTATCGCGATTTCTCAGGAACTACTGCATGGATCTTTCTAAAATTTGGTACACAGATTCCCCTTGGGGTCTAGTTGTGCAAGATACCTTTCCTGGTACGACTTGAAAATCCAGTATGGCCACCAGGCAGCCATCTTGGATTTACCCATGAAACTTTATCGTCATTTCTCAGGAACTACTGCATGGATCTTTCTCAATTTTGGTACACAGGTTCCCCTTAGGGTCTCGATATGCAAGATGCCTTTTTCGGTCCGAATCAAAAATCCAATATGGTCACCAGGCGGCCATCTTAGACTTCCCCATGAAATTTTGTTATCATGATTTCTCAGGAAGTACTGCCTGGATCTTTCTCAAATTTGATACACAGGTTCCCCTTGTGGTCCAATTGTGCAAGATACCTTTTCTGGCCCGATTCCAAAATCCAATATGTCCATCAGGCGGCCATCTTGGATTTCCCCATGAAACTTTGTTATTGCGATTTCTCAGGAACTACTGCATGGATCTTTGTTAAATTTGGTACACAGGTTCACCTTGTCGTCTAGTTGTGCAAGATACCTTTTTCGGTCCGAATCGAAAATCCAATATGGCCACAAGGCGGCCATCTTGAATTTCCCCTTGGAACATTGTTACCGTGAATTCTCAGGAAATATTTCAAGGATCTTTCTGGAATTTGGTACACAGGTCCCACATGGGGCCTAGTAGTGCAAGATACCTTTTTTGGTCCGATTCGAAAATCCAAGTTACGCTTCAAATTAATTCGGTATTCTTGAGTTGTGACGTTGCATCACAAGAGTCGACGGGTCAAACGGTGGGGCATATTCTATATATTGACTACAGAGAATATCCATACCTTCACCTTCCATATCAAGGAGTACAAATAATTCGAATTATAATGTATTTCTTCAAATTTTAAATTTCTTTAGTCCATGCAGTAGCAAGTGAACTGCTCCACCCTTTCGTCTGCCGGCGGGTCGGCTACATGAAGGGACGTCACTCTTGTGACACAACGTCACAACTCGACAACTGTAGACTACTGCATGTTTCGATCCAAGGGAGATAATCAGGATTCAGGAACTTGCGAAGTTTCAACATTACTGCGCGGACCGAATCCCTTCAGTATTAAGTATTGTACCATCTTACTATTTTCGAGCATGGTATCTTAAAAGAGATATCTCAAAATAGCCCAATAAACAGAACAGAATTAGCATTCGTTTCTAATTATAAAATCTTAAGTATGTTTCATAGCTCATGCCAAAGTGTCAAAGAGATTGGTCTTCGAATCCAGTACCCAATGATGACACGTGCAAAAAAAAAAAATACTACAAAGCAAAGGCGAAGGATCCTCCGTACATGTACATTCACTTTCAGACTAACTTCGCTCATTTCGCTCATTATTATAACAACCGACATAAGTACAGTTTCTAGAAATCTTGAAACTTCTGAAACTTAGATTATATCTTGGTGTTTTTCAGTGGCCTTTTTCGATCTTTTTCGCTCAGAATCGAAAGTCTGTAAACAAAATTACAAATCAATCGTTTGTTCTTAGTAACAATGGACAAAAAGATCCTCTAGTCATTAGCTTACAATTATCGGACAATGGTGGGCGCCAAGATCCTTCAGGATCTCTCGTTAACTGATAACGAAACTTGTATTGTCGTCCTCAGATTTTTCGTACATCCGTCACTGCATTTTAGGCAAAACCGCTTGAGATACAGCAATGAAATTCTGAAAACTTATTTATCTAGTTGCCCAGTTGCCCATGAAAAATGGCTCCCCTCCGCCCATATTTTACAGAGTTATGTCCCTTTACAGATGTGATAGACTATGGTGATACAGCTACTACATTTCGTAAATTTATTTATAGTTGTATTCTAGAAGCCAGCAAAAAAAGACTTATGCCTTTTCGGGTGCAATAATCTCTGATTTTTTAATATATGCTTGAATGTAACCAATTATGTCTAATTTGCTGTGTTTGGTACAGCTACCAATTGACAAGGAAACTGTTCGTCTATGCCTACAGCAAAAAATAGTCATCTCAGCGCATAATTTATGGAGTTATTTCCCTTTTCGGATGTAATAATCTCTGATATTTGAGATATATGATTGATTTTACAACATATACCTGCAGATCTGTGTTACGGCAGAACTACCAAAGTTTGGGAACTATTTATCTAGTTGTATTCTAGAAGTCTACAATAAAATGTGTCTCTTACCGTATTTTATGCAGTTTTGCCCCTCTCCGGGTGTAATAATCTTGGCTAATCTAGAATGTAACCAGTTATATTTGAAGAGCTATGTTTGGTACAGCTACCAAATTTTGGAAACATATCTATCTACTTGTATACCAGAAGCATCCAAAGAATTATTCATCTTGTCTCTTAGTTTACAGATTTTACTCAATATTGCTTGGGGGGATGCAGTGGGGTTTTGAGTTTCTCACCCTCCTGTTGTGTTATACTATCCGATGCAGATACATATGTCAGTGGTCGCTTATGATGGATGTCTCTTCTATATATTCTTGACATTATAACCTTGTTTCCACCATTTTAGAGAGATAGTTCTCTCTAACTTGTTCATGATTCTGCGTTGTCAGGTCAGTATCATGTGCCATTACCCATTCTGTTATTGATAGTACTGGGTTCGATCCCAGGCCGGGTCATACCAAAGACTTGAAAAATGGAACTTGTTGCTTCCTCGCTTACGCTCAGCATTAAGAGGATCGAACAAGGACTGGTTCTCTCGGTGTATAATGTGACTAAGTGGGGTGTCATGTCTGTCTACGGCATGATATTTCGGTGGGACAGCACTAAAAAATGGCAGCATTAGATCTGCTCTGTTACAAGTAGGTACCCCCGCCCCTCCCTTCCCTCCCCCATCGTGATATAGCTGAAAAAATGTTGAAAGCGACGTTAAACCCTATTCACTCGCTCACTCTGTTATTGATAAGCTTATAGTCTTTCAGTTCAAATCTGTTCAACCATCCTGAATTTTCTTACTTATCTTGAGCTCTCTAATGGAATGCATACATCGATCATGATTTCCATGTAGGTCCCTTCAAAAAGCAAATCTTTCTTTGTTTATACAGGGAGTTACATTTACTGTCTTCATCCACGCAGCGAGAGCCTTGACGGAGGAGAAAGAGAGAAGAGCTACAGCCATAGAAGTGGAAACAGGGGAGATAATCAACTGATTATCCGGTCCTCGCCTTTCAGACTTTTGACTCCTCATCCTTCGGCAATGGAATTTTCTAGAAACAAGAGCATATCATCGGATATCTTCCAGTATTGAAAGACTTTATTAGTCCATTCAAATTTTCAAAACTAACTCTGTGATTTTCATTGGCCGTAGAGAAATTGGAAGAGAATTCAGACAATCTCGGAGTTTGTCAATGTTCGTTGTGTTGTTCTTTAACAAGACTTGGTGGTAATGGCAGAACAGGTTAATGGGCCATGCCCATGCAGAACTATGTAGTTAATCAACAGTCTGGATTTTCACTTCTGCTGTATCCGTTTCACATGTTACCAAACTGACAATATATAAGAAAGCCGTAATTCTGGTTCTAACACTGTCTTAAGACAGTCTTCCATTATCATGATTGGTTAAATAATTATTTGGTTGGTAATTTATTAAATATTATGATATCACCTGTCATTTGTCCTCCTACATGTACACATGCAACACTCAATTCTTTGACTAACTTAAATCCCCTAATAATTTAATCACCCTAATTAAATAAAATTTTGGACAAACTTCAATCAGTTCTTCTAATAAATTGGATCACCCTCTAAAACCATATGAAAATGGCACCGAAATAATAGATTATATGCATTTTTAACTAGCTAGTTTGTCAACCATTAATCTGTTCTAATAGAGATGATACGATTAGGCCTACCTGTGGTGTGGTTCAAATAAAAAAGATAAAACTATCCTAAAACTAATTGTTTTATAATGTAATGGCAAGAGAAAATATATGTACACAATATGTGAAAGTTCTATCTCAATAGCATATGAAACTGAAATCTGCAGAATGTGCTATTTCATGGGAAAAGGATCTCAAATCATTCAAATATACCTCTAGACTTGAAGGACCTCTTGGACCAGAATGCTATGTAACCTGGTGATGTGTGGGGGCATTATATATATCTTCACTTCTCGAAATTGTTTTTGGTCCATTGTGTCTAAATGTGTGAATAAATGACTTGAATAGCACATGCTGTGAATTTCAGTTTCATGTCATATCTATAATCATAAGGTAATCGAGGTACATCTTTCAAACACATATATTTCTCTTGCCGTTACAGTTATAAAACAATTATTTTTAGGACATTTTATTTTTCCAATTTCAACCACACCACATACATGTATAGGCCAAAATGCCACCTTATCATACCAACTCCTTCGATCACCCCCTGATTTTATGGTGGCAAATTTCACTTCCTGTGATTGAATATATATTATTAGAGGATCACATTGAGAATAATGAGCAATTTTGTACACTGAACTATCATTTTTATCTCACCTTATGAAGTAAAGGGGGGATATTGTGTCGGTGTCCCCTCACTGGAAATGATACGGTCTATGGTTTAATGAATCCCCAAAAAATAAAAAATAAATTCTAAAGAAATTTTCTTCGAGTATTTCACCAGGGGATTCTATGGGTGCTGCAATGTAAAATCTAGTGATAAGAGTTTTTTAGCTGAAGTGCACATGTACATCTGTACATAGAAAGTTTTGCTGCAGTTGTCAGCTCTCACGAGATGATTAATAAACTTGGTACACATGTTACTTATGATTAGAGGATGTACCTGTGCTATTTTTGACAAGAAATATTAATTTTTGTCCAAATTATGGCAAATGATAGAATTTTTTGTTTAGCAAAATTGTAGACCTTCCGCTTGTACACTTATACATAGAAAGTAATTTGCTGCAGTTGTGCTATTTTTGAGATGAAATATTAATTTGTGTCCAAATTATGAGGTTGTGCACTTAGTACCAGCGCGGCTCAAACCCATGCCGGTTGAGTGTTCAGCATTGTGAAGCTATAGTGATCACCAGTGAAGCTCTTTAGACCACTTGGCCACCGAGGGATCCTCATTTATTATGTTCTGCAAAGTCACAAAAGCCTAACAATAATTATAGCATCTGGATAATTTTTTGCGTTGCACTTTATCCGTTCAGGAAAGTTTACAGGTAGGTCGCCCATGTGGATCACAGGATCCACAAGAAGCTGACTGATTTGGGACTGCACGAACCCTAAATATATGTTTGTCTATTGCTTGTTTACATTTGTAAATGTGTTTGAAATGTTACATATTTAATACTCAGGAAGCCAGGGGAACAACTCTGGCACTTCTAATTCTACATATCCAAAAGAGTTATCTTCCCTGAATGAAATAGTTTTTCATTTACAATCAGCCTACAATGATTTGGGATTGACATTAATTAGACCAGTACACCGTCCGATGTAAGCTTTTGTATATGTAATAAAATGACATACACTTGCTGGACTTGAAAACCTTATGTATTGGCTTGTCTCAACATCTTGTGAATGGAATCCATCTTGAGCTTATTGTAGCAAGAATATTTTTGAAATTATCTCTGTGTTTAACACATGGTTTAAAGATTGAAGACCTTCCAGCTGGCCTTCTGCTTTCTGAATAAGTCCTATCTAAACTTGTCTCAAAAACAATTAAGTTGCATCTTTGTCTCTGATTCAGTTCTATTGTGTGTTCTATGAAAATGATGTTCACAACATTTGCAATTTGTACAGTTAATGAATGAATATACTCTTAACTTATTATTTTGCTAAGATTTGTCAACTTGTCCACTGTCAAGCTCTTTTGTTGTGCAACTTGCCCTCCGGCTTAGGGCAGCATGGTTTGTACCATGTTTTTCTGATACAGGAGGTAGATTAAAGTACCAAACAGATTGGGCTCTCTGAGGATCCATTGTGATAATTAGTGTCTGTAGAGTCTAATTTTCAAAATTCGAAATTCAATTTTTTTTGTAGTTTTGGTTAGGTTTTTATTAGGGTTACGGTTTGTTAGGGTATGTTTGTTTGGGTCATCATCGCCGTGTGACCAATAAGGTTAGGTGCAATGTTAAACTTCAAACAACCAACCAACCAATTGTTGTGCAACTACTGAAACATTACCCACAACATTATCAATTCCACAACCACAGAAAACCATGAGGTTTTTTTCTGAGTATTTAATAGGATCATGATTTTGGCGCAAATGGAGTTTTTGATTTACTTTATTTGATTACTAAGGAAACACGGTCACATGACCCGAAGAAAAGTGAGCATTTTCGAATTGACTTAGGATTGCAAATAGTTAGGGAACTTTGAGAGAGGAATACCTGCGTACCATCCTGATCATGAACCTGATAGACCAGGAAGATTTGAAGGGAGGCAATGTTGAATCACAAACGGTTACAGTACACTGAAATCCTAGTAATGTCGTCATCCGTGGTTCGTCTGACAATGTCGAACCATGGCAGAGACCAGTTCTGTCATAAAGGAAGACCAGCCGTCTTTTTTAGAAGTACTGAATCACATTCATGCTCTCTCCGAATTTGAACGAATTATGGCAGATGCAGATGTTTGGAATATCTCCTCACCCTTAGGAAAAGTGCTGTGGACAAGATCAGATTTCAAGACTTGAATGACCCGAAAACAGGAGTTTAACAGTGATGATCTTCAATTTAATGATGGCAGCAAATGACAACTGATGTCGAATACATCAAATGATTACAATACGATGACTATATTTTGATACAATATTCTGGATGAATTTTATACGGTACTTCTCATACATGCTGTTGTTTGTCTGTCATTCACGTAACAAACCTGGCTATAGTTAATTGATTCTGGAAATAATCGACAATTATCCATAAGAAATATCAACATCAACTGGTTAGCTTGCAACGGATAATATTCATACATAGCCTCAAGATATTTCATATCGCCAAATGATATTGACATACTGACAAGATATATCGCTGAGTGCTACTAATATACACTGATATATTTCTTTATCTCTGAAATATTTTAATATACGGATCAGATATTCGATATCGTCAAATGATATCGACATACTGACAAGATAATTCCATATTACTGAGCTGTATCAATATATGCTAATAAGATATTCATGTGGCTGAGCAACATTGTATTAATATACACTGACCAGGTATATTTCTCTATCCCTGAATTTATCCTAATATTTACATGAACAAGTTATTCCTGTATCCATCAAATGTTATCACTATATGCCCTGAAGATGTTTCTATATTCAGGAGTCCTATTAATGTCAATTGCACTCCTTTTATATAGGATAAACTATTAAACCTAACATCCCAGGGAACAACAATAAACTGTCATTTTCACTGTTTGCATGTAAGTGTAATGCCCCTTGTTCTACATGGTGCTTGGAGTTATCGCCCCCTGAAAACTAAATCTGACAAAAAATTTGAGGAATAACATTTATATTTACCAACTACATACTGTTGAATAAAATGACTAGAAAATGACAGACTAGAAGTTCAACTGTTTCTACACTGAATTCATACATTTACAAGGTCTCGGATCAATTAAATATACAGAGGTCCCATGTATGAATGACCATTCTGTACCAACCACGTGTGAATAACGAAAAAAATCCGACCATCAATTATCGCTTATCATTCTATGTGCAAGCCATATGCAATTAATAGAGATAACAGTCATTGCACAACATGACTATCTAACCTGAAATGACAGAAAAACGGGACACAGTTTTAGTGATGATCTTCACTTGAATGATAGCATCAAACGACAATGAATGTCGATTACGTCCCTTAGCATTATCCTTTGGCCCACCATGGTAATCATATAACAACCCTACATTCACCATCTACTACAGTAAATGTTGTCCCCAACATTTCTATACCTTTCAGCATGAATAACCATTTTACACAGTCCTACTTGTTCTACGAAACAGCAACTAGTCGAACGATTTAACGGAATAATCTCATTGTGATGCAATGACTCTCGTACATCATTATTCTCCTGTACCCTTATGCAATAACACATTCAACAACACATATATTTGGAATGTCATGTGGTGCTAGCCGTGTTTATTCGTTATTCCTTTCATAACATCAACCATGTTCGGTCATAATAGAACAATTCAATGTACATCATGGTAAATATTAACAGGGTCTTTATAAGCCAACAGAGTATTCTAATGGTTCTTCAGCCCACCAAGTATTTTGAGGACTCTTCCGCCTTCCAAATATTCTAATGGCTCTTCAGTCTACAAGTATTCTAATGGTTCTTCAGCCCACCAAGTATTTTGATTACTCTTCTGCCTTCCAAATATTCTAATGGCTCTTCAGTCTACAAGTATTCTAATGGTTCTTCAGGCCACCAAGTATTTTGAGGACTCTTCCGCCTTCCAAATATTCTAATGGCTCTTCAGTCTACAAGTATTCTAATGGTTCTTCAGCCCACCAAGTATTTTGAGGACTCTTCCGCCTTCCAAATATTCTAATGGCTCTTCAGTCTACAAGTATTCTAATGGCTCTTCAGCCCACCAAGAATATTTGAGGACTCCTACTGAAAATCAGACCAAAATCTCAGTGAAATTTCAGTGGAATTTCGGCAAAATTTCATTGAAATAACAGTGAAAGAAAAGGTAGAAATATCAGTGAAATATCAGCGAAATTTCTATTAAATTTCTGTGGGATCTCAGTGATTTTGACCAAAATTTCAGTGGAATTTCATTGAAATTACACTGAAAGAAAAGGTAGAAATTCAGTGAAATATCCGCGAAATTTCTATTAAATTTCTGTGGGATCTCGTTGATTTCGACCAAAATTTCAGTGAAATTTCAGTGGAATTTCATTGAAATAACACTGAAAGAAAAGGTAGAAATTCAGTGAAATTTCTGTGGGATCTCAGCAAAATTTCAACACAATAATAAAAGATCAAAATGTGATCGAAATTTCAGTGAGATTTCAGTGAAATAACAGTAATGACTGAAAGGTGAAATTTCAGTGCAAGGATATTCTTCAAAATTCCAGTAAAATATCAAGAAGACACCAGGAATTGAGACTTACAAGAAAAATTTTTTACATGTCATATTACAGCCAATAAATAACCAATTAATAACTTTTGTACGACCACATCAACAGCAGAACAAGAAATAATTAAGATATAGTTTTGTCATTTTTTGCAAGATTTATTTCACAAAATTATTCACATTATCGAATTCAAACACATGCAGTCTTGACAAAGTCAAACGGGCAATGTATTTTGATCATACTGTCAATATGCGGTTTTCAGAGTCAGTTTCATCTTCTCAGTTTTCACCGTAGCGATAAGTTCGTGCTTATAGTACAAGTTCCGACAGTTTTTTTACCTTTTGCAGAGCACATTCTATAATATTCAGCAGACGACATTCGTCTCATGTTAATATTATCAGAAAATAATTTAGACTTACGTCTCTGGCCTGTAGATTTTTCCACAATTTTTCAGTCCTTTTCGCTCCAAACTTTTCATACAGCGTCAGTGTTTTTCTCCTTGTACTCCAAGAGGACAGTCAGGTTTTTCACTCTGATCCGTGTCTTCATGTTCCGTTCGTGTCGTAATTCGAAAGCAATAGAGTTCAGTCTGTTTCGTTCCTCCTTCATACTCACTGGAAGATCCATAATAATCCGTAGACCGGTACCGTTTAGTTTCCCTTTGTAGGTTGAGTCGATTATCATCTCCCTTTCTGGCCATCTGCTAAATCTCGCAATAATCGGTGGGGGTTTGTTACCAATGGGGCCCTCCTTTCTCTCCAAAATGTGAGCATTTCAAATCTCCATTCCCTGGACAACTTGCTTAGGAAGTTCAAATTTTTGTCCAAATTATGGCAAATGATAGAGTTTTTGTTTAGCAAAATTGTAGACCTTTTGCTTGTACACTTATACATAGAAAGTAATTTGCTGCAGTTGTGCTATTTTTGAGATGAAATATTAATTTGTGTCCAAATTATGAGGTTGTGTACTTAGTACCAGCGGGGCTCG